>OOFJ01140889.1:6518-22410 GCA_900323375.1 Benthosema glaciale
GGGGGGGGGGTGTGTGGGGGGGGGGGGGGGGGTGCCCAAAAAACCTGATCGGAGCACCTCTGTTTATTATTGATGAAATACTAAAATTAAATAATGGGATAAGCGAAATAAGTAATTCCCATTCAAATGTAATAATGACAAAACATCCTGCCTCCTAGACTGCCTGCAGATTTATCCAGTGTCCCATCTGTCTGCCAGAGATGTACTGCCAGTACCTTTTGAACTACATTTTAAAAGGTTGGTAAACACCAAGTCATTTTTGCGACCACAGGTTGCATTTACTATGAAATCGTACATTTCCCGTCTGTCACTCATTATCCCCATACATGGGAATCTTCAGGGATGGTGATCATAGTAAATGCGACATGCCGTCGCAATTAAGCCCATATTTGGAGATCCCTGAGATCATCAATATTGGCCAGCAACTCTACATCTGACCTAAACATTCGAACCCTTAGATCTCCATGGATATGCCGGAACATGTTCTGACATTTCCATATGTTGATCCTTCCCCATCCATCCTTCCTCTTCAATGTTTCCCTTTTGACTGATGACCTGTCTATTTAAAACTCTAGACGGGCCTGCCCCAAAGTTAATAGTGCAGCTCTGCCCGGCAGCCAGCCAGCCCTCATCAAACTCTGTACACTCAAGAGAATGTCCCCGCTAACACCCTCAGATCTCCATATATGGAGCTGACCTGTTCTGACATTCCATTATGTTGATCTGACCTCATCAAACCCCTGTACAATCAAGACAATAGACATGCTCCTATATGGCCAGTACAGAGTTCATTCCATGTTGATCTGACCCCTCCATGCCATTAGAGAGAAACTGAAACATTGTTGTCGGTTATTGGTGTATTAAATCGAGTGACAATCCCTGTGTCCTGACTTGGCCTGCCTTATTTGACTTTCAGATTGCTGTCTGTGACCATCACATTTCTCCTCAAGGCTATAAACCTGCAGACCGTGAGACACAGAGAGCTGCCAGATTGCTATGACTTCAATGTGACGGTATGTCACTTGACCGTCTTTGTGGCTTGAGTTCATTTGTTTCCATGTGACGCAGATTGTTCTCTTGCTGTCTTACGAGTAACAATAGTTTTTGTTAGCTATTTACTATATTTATACATTCGTATACAATGTGGTACGTAACGTACGTTTCATTACATAATCCATTTAAGCTAACTGGAGGACAACTATTTAAGTGTGCTTTCATGTGAATGTTGAGAAATGGGGTTTGGCTGTTTGAATGTAACCCTCTTGTAAAACGATCTGCTTCCCTTTGAATACCACTTTGGGTAACAGATCTTTTTCAACAACCAAGCCCACAGCGGCAGAATAAAGGTTGACCTGGACAATGATGTGGAGATCAATGAATGTAGAGACTGGAAAGTAACCGGGGCATGTAAGTATACACTAGTGTGCTGGATGTAAGAAGGCATCTGCGGTCTGGCAGCCGTTTATGTAAGGTTGCAGTCTTGATAATTGCACATACTTATTTATAAAGAAAAAGGGCAGAAGTAAACAATCAACATGTCTGTGTTCTCAGATGCTAGAAGCATATACATGACAGTCCTGTTTGACTGCTTCATCATCATAATTTGCATCATATCGCTAACCCTCTGCACTCGATCTGTGCTCAATGGGCTACAGCTGCAGTTTGTAAGTCAACTAAACATAACATGGTAGTCAGTCACTCCATGTTGTGATTTTTACCACCCCTCACAATGTTCTCTACCTTGTAGACCCGTTCATAAACGGGTCTCATGTACACCGTATTTCCTGTGGACGGAGACGGGATATCTGCAGTGTAACACCGCACCTCTCCATCTACAGCGAATGGAAAAGTCAATTGTGAGCTATTTACTAACATTATACTTTTACAAAAATGCCCCCCAAAATCGGGATGAACCTGTGTAGTCTATGGCTGCTCAAACATTCAACTTTAGAGAGAAACGGGATGTAAAAAAATACTCTGCGGAGACCAGAGCCATACAGGTTCATCCCGATTTTTGGGCGGCATTTTTGTAAAGGTATAGTCTTAGTAAATAGCGTAACGTGAGCTGATGGTCACAATTTACTTTTCCATTCACTGTAGATGGAGAGGTGCGGTGTTACACCGCAGATATCTCGTCTCCGCCCACAGGAAATACGTTGTCTCCGACCATGGTACCCTGATCTGAACGTGTCTATACCAAACTACTTGTTACATTGTATTATTTTTCTCCTCTACTAATAGGAGTACACAATCTACTACAGGAACCACAATGGTAAAGAAGTCTCCTGGTCAGACAGATTGGAGTTTCTAAATGGCTGGTATCTAATGATCATCTTCAGTGACACACTGACCATCATTGGCTCAATTCTCAAAATAGAGATTCAGACCAAGGTGATTAAATGTTGGTATATTATTGGGACTAAGCTAACTTCTAGGTCCAGTAATTTAGAAATGAATGATACAGTATCAGCCAGTCACTGATTGCTCACTTTCTTTCAGGCACTGACAAGCTATGACGTTTGCAGCATCTTTCTTGGCACAGGTACCATGTTCGTCTGGATAGGTGTCATCCGCTATATGGGCTACTTTAAGAAGTACAATGTAAGTCTTTTTTTTTCCTCCTTTGATATCATTCCTTTTGAGTGTTAAAACCAAAGTAATGGCAGCACACAAATGTGTGTTGGCCGGCACCTTCCTCAGTGTAATGACTTTCAAATCAATAACTGTATGATGCCATCGCCTTAATGATTACACTAAGCGGAATACATAAAGACAAGACTTTTGGTGGGTGTGTTCACTGTTCAGCACACCTTTTTATAATACTAGAATATAATAAAGCTACTTTCATATAAACAATGCATGATTGTGTTTTGTTCTCAGGAGTTCGTTTTTGTGTTTCATGGTTCATTCTCATATAGGCCTACCAATATTATGACATTTTAATGGTACACCTGTAAAAAAAACAAAAACAATAAGCTTAGAATGCAGTATAATAGACACTACAGCTCTGTACTGTATGTGGATCTAGTTCTCTTTATAATTTTTTTGTTTCTGTTCTGTGAATATCTCCCAGACTCTCATCCTGACGCTGAGGGCTGCTTTCCCAAATGTTATACGTTTTATCTGCTGTGCTGGGATAATCTACCTGAGCTACTGTTTCTGTGGATGGATTGTCCTTGGCCCATATCATGAGAAGGCAAGTAGTGTTCACATATCTATTCTGGGCAAATGTTTGCCTATTATTAAATGCCTAGATTCTAGAATGGGGACGCTAGGGTTCACGCAGTTAAGCATTCCTATTCCATTGTCACACATGCCATGTCCAACCCGGTTTATGCCTTTATTCCCAGCCCCAATCTGTAGGTTCTGGTTTCACCTGGTGGATTTAGTTTTCCCTGGGTGGGTTTTGTGTTCCAATTTCTTCTTCTTTCCCAAGATTCAAACTCGGGTTTCCGTAGTGGGTAACATCTACTGCTAGGCCAAGAAGAGAGAAGTCCAACAGAGCTGATGCACTACTCTGAAAATGAAGCGATGATTGATGACCCTGCTGACATTAATTCCCTTTTGTTTGACCTAGTTCCGGACCTTGAACACCGTGTCAGAGTGTCTGTTCTCACTGATCAATGGTGACGACATGTACCCCACCTTTAAGAACATGCAACATAAAAGCAGACTGGTGTGGGTTTTCAGCAGGGTGTACCTCTACACCTTTGTGTCTCTCTTCATCTACATGATCCTGAGCCTGTTCATCACTCTCATAACTAACACCTATGACACCATCAAGGTAAAACAATTGATTCTAGACAACCATTTAAGCCCCATTTCCTCATGTTCCAAGTTTTGTATGACAAGCTTTTGAATCATATCTTTAGCAACAACAGGAGAGTGGAGATCCAACATCTGAGCTACAGTGTTTCTTGTCGGAGTGTAAAGATCAACCACAATCGGGCGTATACCGACTAAAGGACAACACTAAGCGTGGCTGCTTCTTTAACTGCTGCGTGTCTAGGTATGGATAAAGGGCACGTGTTACTTGGTCGAAAGATTGCTTTCAAGGTGTTGGAAATGTAGTCAGGCTTTATTATTTTTTGCTCATTTTGTGAAATTGTCAAATATTTTTTTTCTTTTCAGATGCAAGGAACATGAAGAGAGGCTGACCTCTGATTCTGAAGCATGACATCAATTCCTCAATGTACTGAGACAGCAGTTTGAACAAGGCGGGCGTGACAGTGACGCGTCCAATGTTGTGATGTAGTTCTGAACATCGAGTCTCCACTTTGAACCTGTCCACATTGTTTCTCCTTAATCATACAGTCCATACATTTGTCTTTCGTTATCAACCGTCTCCCTTGTGACTCTCTCCAATCCACATTGCTTTGACTGCAGTGGTGATATTTAAAATCATCCCCTTCAACTGTAGCAAGTTCCGTTTGTAATTCATGGGTAGTCGTCCAGACTCTTAAGCAACTCGTCTACTGCTTGAAATTTCTGCTGCTCGTCCAGATAGGCTCGGTGAAGGTTTGAGTACAAGGCTTTCATTTCATGTGGCTGAACCTTGGCTCTCCTTCTGAAGAATTTCTCTTTCAGTTTTACATGTTCTATACTGTATACTCATCTGCATGCACTTTAATGTATAAAGAAAGGCCTGTGTTCATTGACTAAGCAACATAATACCGAATGTGAATACTAAAAGCCTGTTGAAGCATAGTAAGTATTCTTTGATATTGAACTGTTTCAAATTTTAAGCTCCAATCAAGCTGTGTAATTAAAAGAGTAAGGTTGTGAATAGCACATGATTAAAATAGTCACACTGAACAGGCCATACCCATTGTCATTAATTTATTGTACTTGTATTGCACTGTTGGATTTTTATATTCTAAATCTGGGCCATTGGTTTGGGTCCACATGTGGATTCCATGCTGTTTTTCCTGTACAACTAGGCTTTATTACATTTATCTACAGTAGATGGGTGTAGTTAGGCTGGCAAAGAATCACATGACACTTTACTACAGTCAGCAAGCGCTAAGACTAGTTGAAATGTTGCTGAACCTTTCCAGCATGAGAAATCCTACTGTATTCCATAAATCAAGGTTGAATAAAATACACAATGGCTAAAGAATCTGCAGTTTTTCCAGATAAATTGAGTTTTATTTCTTTCAGAAGTTGTGAATATAAAAAGAATAGACATTTTCTCCCTTGTATTTTTAATTAAAAAAACCAAGGGTTTGAGCTGGTCAAAAAGGCCAAGCCCCTTTGAAAAATTCATTGCACATTTGTGTCTACATAATTGTATACTATTGTCTTCAAAAGAAAAATCAACCACAAAAATCCAAGGAGTGGAAGATGGGTCTCTCATTGAATTTCCTAGAGAAGCGATGAACGTCCTTTTGCTTTGTTGTGAAGGATGCACTTGGATACTTCCTGAAAGGCTGTGGTTTGATCTTCACCCCGATTGTGGTTATGCCATCACCTCTGATCTTAGGATACAGAATGAAACCAAAAGAAACAAACTACATCCTCTAGGTTTGGTGGTTGATCTGAGTGCCAGAATTCATAGTTGCATAGTTAAGAGTAGAGGCCTTAGTGGTGCTGAGAAAACAAAGGCTGCCACATAAATTAAGTGAGATTTTATATATGCCAAAGGCTCCGTATTTGTCATAGCATCCCTGAAAGGCATCGGTGGTAGTAGTAGAGATGTAAGCTGGGTGACGTGTAATGTACATCAGGAAATGAACGATGGTAGAGCTTGTGGAAGAACAGGAACACTTGGTGGATGTAAAAAGAGACGTGCCGGGTCAGTCTGGTTTGGACTGAGTGGAGCCAGGCTGCAGTGGCACCCTCTGCTCTTCTATCCTACTGGCCTGTGAGCGCAGGATCAGGTTGAAAAAGTCCTCATCTGGAACCGTGGGACCCCTAGTGGGAGGAGGTGGAGCGGCACATCGCTGGTCATCTAGTCTGGAGCTCTGAAAGAGGGAAAGAAGCATGAGCGATAACAAGCAGCCTCAATGAACATGTTGGGGACTCTATTTTCTTATCAAATCAAGGCACTAATTGTGTTAATAAAGGGAGGTTAGAGCAGGTTAGAGCGTTCAGACTGAGACGCATCTTTAGAAATCTTTAGCTCAAGTCGGATTTGTACAAATCGGATCCCATGTGACTTTTTTTTCTGTCCAGACTTCATAAAACAAATCTCATTCCAATCTGGAAATGGCATGAATCTGATTACATTTAGGCCTATACTAAGAGACACTCAGTCTTGATGCAGGACGTTACCTGGCACTTGAGAAGCATATCAAAGAAGACATCGTCCCCATCTGGGTGCTCAGAGTCGGCCTCGAGGCGCTGGCAGAGGGAGGGTATGTGTGGAGGATCTGTGTTGGAGGAAGGGCCTGGAAGGCCAAAATATGGATGTTAAAAAAAGAAATAAAGGCAAAAAAAAGAGAAAACATTAATGGCACAGCGGTCTTTAATTACCTTGTGCGTTGCCTGGATTTGTGCTGGAGGTGGAGGGTGTGTGGGGCGGTTCGGAGATGCTGAGTCGCAAACCAGGAAAATGACTGAGGCTGGCCCTCTGGTCGTCCCGACGTCGGACCTGGGAGCTGGCCACCTGTTCCAGCAAATGACCGGGTTCCTGGGATGGGGTCTCGCTGCCCAAAATACCTACACACGAGAGATGTCAATTATCGCTTAAGTTGTTAAATGTCTGAAAACACACATTTAACATCTCTCATAATAACTCTCTCAGCTTGGCCTGAAAAACGTTGAAGACCCTTGCTTTAGGCCGGGGGCACTACTAGAGGGTTACACTTAACCACTTCAACTTGGCATATTTTGTAACTAAACATTTTACAAAATGATTCACATAATGCATTCGTAAAACCACACTGATGCTCTGCTGTGGAATCAGAGTGCTCTCATCAGAATTATAAGCAATTTAAGAAATGACAATTGCTTAGCCAGAATGCAAAGAGAAACATCATTGCCATGATACGAAAGAATGTTTAACTTTTTACCCTTGCCTTTTTACATTTTCTACAAAACAACGAGGAGGAATATGAAAATGTTGTTTTGCAATAAGAACAAGAACACACGGAATACTGCGACAACAAGAAAGCACTCAGGAGTGAATTTACGAATGCACTTAATGTATAATCTGGAACCATTATGCACACATGGAAAGAGATGAGCAGACAGACACAAAAACTAAGAAGTTTGAAATTATAACATGAACAATTCAGTAAATAAAATACGGTAAGATATACATTAGTAAGTAAGCTGCACAACTGCAGATGATGCATTCATATCATACAGGAGTAATGGTAAAATCATATTTGAGTGGGATTTGACAAATTGCACTTAGTGCTTAACCTTGACCTCAAAGAATGCACATGTTCTACATGCAATGCTCTTGCAGCCATATTCCACATTTTTCAAAAATGGCAAGTTTCTACAAGCTCAACAACATGTTGCGAGATTCCTCTACAGAAGGTTTACATTTACTCCAAATGAGGGGAAGGCAGGAGACGAGGTCAGGCAGATTCAGAGGAGGCTAAACTCACATCTTCTCTCAGCTACAGGTGGGGTGGTCGAGGGGGAGGGGGTGGCAGGGAGGTGGCTTTGGCCGTTCAATAGGGAGCACCTTTGGTCTTCCATTCTGTTGCTCTGGAAACGTGACAGGAGGTCAAAGAAGTCATCCTCACCCAGCGTGTCTGGCGGTCTCGTCTGCAAATAGGTAAATAACAATTTTAGTAACAGCAAAACAATACAAATAAAACGCCACACACGTTACCACATAATAATGCCATACGCATACATGGGCATAATCCCATATATGGCCATGCCTGGGGTGACCGACCAACCAACTGACTGACGGGAAATGCACGTTTTCATAGTAAATGTTGACCTGTGGTCGTAATAAGATAAGCCTGTCTGCTATCATCTGTGAGCTGACAACAGCCATGAAAATATTTAAAAAATATCTTTTGGTGTTCCTTTTTTATAGTGTCAATGAGAAAGGTGTCAGATTCTAATCTACCTATTGGAAGAACTATAGCCTCATTTATGTGGTAAGCACTCTTACCAGTTGCACCACAACGAAGGAAAATTCTAACATTCAAGAGTGCTCTTAAGTATTTGTGAGGTTTAATAAAAAATATAATATGTATTTTCTACACTGCGTTATAGATGAAGAAACAGTCAGTGCCCCTACACAACTGAGAGACGTCAGACAACAAAGATACATTCTGCATCAGGTTTGCATGTGGTCCCTGTAGGAAGTTGAAGATTTGTTTTTATCGACGACTAGTTGAGAAATAGTGCACTAAAAGATGACCTGGTGATGACATGACAATGTTGTAATTTCCTGAGAAGTCGAATGTAAAGAACTTCCACAGAAAAAGGAGTTAGAATTTCAAGGGAAAGTATACTGGATTGACTGGTTGAGTCACCCCTATGTGCTGATATAACCGATCGCATGTGTCTGCTTGCTCATATAGAAGTTGCAATTAATCAGTTTGCGTGAGTTTAATATGGAAGGTTAAGAGAACATGGGGCAAGCATGGATCAGTGGTTCTAAATCTATCTTGAGCTCTGGACCACTAGCATTGTGTTAGTTAAATGGTTGATTTAATTCACCTCAAATTAACCAATTAAATTAAACCCTCAAAATTTCATTCCAAGCCCCCCCCCCACACTGGACTACTCCAGTACAGATTACTCAGACCTACATGTGTCTCCTTGCACCGTGTAACCCATTAAGACCTGGCATCACGGACCACCTCGCCTCCTTCGTCAAGACTGGCAGTTTAAAACAAATAATCAAACCCCAACGTGAAGTAAGCGGTGTCTTTGATGAGTTGATCTGCCATAATCTTATTCTTGACATAACATACACACAAAGTCGGTGATGGGAATGTTTGAGTGACAGCTCACAGCACACAGTTTGAACACAGTTGTGTGCTTGCTGCTTGTCCATCGGGGACTATTGTTGGCTGTGGCTTGTGTTGTGCATGTCGGTTTGACTGCTGCGCTGGTACACTGTATCTGGGATCAACCAACGTTCAATTGCTTGCTGACTGTGTATTCTTGATGAATGTTGTGAAATGTCAAAATATAGGCCAAGAAAGCCAACAGAGGACTCCAGGTTTGAAGTGGTGAAGAAGTACAGTACCTTAGGTGAAGCTGATCTGGCCAGCTCAGGAGATGGAGGCGTGTTGCCGTCTTCCTGCTCGTCTTTGGAAGGAGATTTGCTGTTCTTTTGCTTCTTGCTTTTCAGGCGGTTGAAGAGGAAGCGTTTGGTTGAAGCCTTGATCGAGTTATGTTTGGGAGATTTGTTGAAATCATCTTCATCTTGTTCCTGTCCATTGGTTATACACGGAACTTGATCATGTTAAAAACAAAGCTCATCTGAACACGGTATGTTAATACAAATTTATGATTCAAGAGCTACTGTAGTGAGTTGTACATAGATTCTTCCAGTAGAGCTGGACATCCATAAATCAGTCTCATATGGCAATAACAGAAATATGAAACAGGCAAAGGGACTCTTTTTAAATATGTCTTTTTTTTTTACCAATCAATTAAAAAAGCTAAATAGAAGCTGGTATTTTAATCCCTGACATGTAATAATAAGTGGTGATACTACAGTTTTAGTTCTTCTTCGTGACATTGTATTTTGTGCATCATTAATTTCTTATAATGTTTGCTTATAATATTGCATTCTATGTACTATCCCTTGCGTAGGACGTGTGCATGTGTGTTTCGTTGCATGAATACTGAATATGGAATGGATGAATACATACAGCAGGATTTATGTCAGGGCTTTCGCCCAAGTTTTCTGTACTGTCTCCTTCCTCTGACTGGCTTCCGACGCCTGAAACCAAGACACCACACCCAGACGTCCCGCCAGTGGTACATTCAATTCAATGCTACTTTTCACTGTACTGCTGCTACTTTGCAACATGTGTTCCTACCTACTGGTTCTAAACATCAGGTCCGAAGACCAGCTGCGTTCCAAATGGACCCTTACAGGTCTGTAACTCTGAGAGTTAAATTAACACAGAATTGTACTGCGATGATCGGGGTCCCCGGAGATAACCCATTGTACACTCTCAGAGTTACAGACCCATAAGTGTCCATTGGGACCGGTGTTGGTCCCGGGAGCCGACACTGAGAAATGACTGTACTGTACATTATTTACCTGAGAGGGGGTAGTAACCCCGGTGGCCGGACGGAGCAGAGCTGTTAGTGTTGGTGTTGAAGTGACTGTTGGTGTTGCAGTGACTGTTGAAGTGACTGTTGGTGTTGGACTTGAGGCTTACAACCAGTCGTAGGTCCGACAGATTCATCGTGGCTGTCATCTCGCCACTTTTGTCTCCAATCTAGAGCAATGACATTATGAAATGTTGATGATGCCATGAGTAAGACAGCAAGTGAAACAGCCTACAGGTGATCTTTTCAGTACAGTACAGACTCATTTATATTCTGTCATTTGATGGTGTCCTTTGCTGAAAATAGCAGATGAACAAGGTGCTATGCTGATTTTGACACATATAACTACCAGTTAGATGCCCTGAGGGCGGGAAATAGGGCGAGGTCGCATGCACGCATCCGCCTGGGTGATGACCGACTGTTGGGCTGGCGCTTTGGCACGAGGGGGGTCAGATCAACATATGGAATGAATTCTACAGTGGCCATATATGGAGCGTGTCTTCGAGTGTACGGGTTTGATGAGATATGGAATGTCAGAAAAGGGTCAGCTCCCTATATGGAGATCTAAGGGTGGCAGCGGGCCCAGGTATGGTCGAGCCTTCATTTTCGGGCCTGTTGAATGGACAGGTATCAGTCAAAAGAGCGATCGAAGAGAAAGGACGGGTGGGGAAAGATCAACAGGAATGTCAGAAGTCAAGGTAAGGAGGCAAGGAAGGTCAGTTCCATATATGGAGTTGCTGGCCAGCTCCATATGCGTGCAGATCTAGGTGATGATCCAGTCTAATCCATGTATGGCTATCCAGGGTTTGATGAGGTCAGTATCGTGATCTTCATATATGGAGACATCCATATATGGTGGCGTCACTGGCGTGATCTGACGTACGTACGTATGTACGGACGGACAGGTTTTGCAGATTGTCATAGTAACCTGGACCTACAGTCGCAATAAATCAGGCTCACGGTCTTGAGAATGCAAATCGTTGCCAGGACGTTAGTTATTGACACATTTTCACAAATACTCAACTGAACACTACCAATCAAACTAATAATTTCTGTATTAATATTACACCCTGGAGCTCTCAACCTTTCCCCACTTCTCAATGTCATTAAAAAACAAACACAAAGGTGTGCAAACTAAACACATGGCACAACATCACCAGGATCTTTGTCATTGTCTGTTTGCACTTATTTTCGGTTCCCTGTTGTTCTCCAGATGCCCACCAGGTGGGGTTGTGGCACAGCTGATTGTGCTCTCCTACAGAGAATGCAATGAATAAACAGTCAACAATCACCTCTCTGGCAATTTCCAGATGTTTCTCAGCAAAGTGCATGGCCTGCTCGTGATTCCCCAGGGCAGTGTGAGCATTTCCGAGACTCCAGCATGCTCTGCCCTCTCCAACCCTGCAGAACAGACAGAAAGGGGAAATGAGCCAAGCAACTCCCAATTTGGGTATGGTAAACCAAACAATGAAGGCAAGTCTGAAAAAAGGTTTACATGCACTGTACTGTAAGTGAATAGTGAAAGGATTCAAATGAAAATAGGAAACCTGTATGATAACCGTGCAATGTGTTCAACACTGGGTCCTGACGTAACCCTGGAGCAAAATGAATCCTATCCAGCTGTGGCATGTACCTGTCTTTGAGGTCCTGGGCAATGACCAAGTGTTTGAGGTGGTAATCGATGGCCCTCTCATAGTCCCGGAGTAGTGTGTAGGTGTTGCCCAGGCTGTAACAGGCCTGGGCTTCCACTGCCCTGTCCTTCAATAGCCTGGCTAGCTGCAGAGTCCTCCTAGGGGGCAAAAATAGGGGGAGGGGGAGAGTAGAGGTAGGTCAGAGGAATGTCTTGGGTGGGGGGAGTGCATGATCAGATATGTTGTCTTTCTTCCCCTCCCTGCTGACTAGTGACTACAGAGGTATTGCCTGTGTATATAGTACAGATGGTAATAAAGGACAGACATTTTGAAATGCTGTAACTAAGAGCCACAATCAGTATACTTTGATTATGCATTGAAAATAACCTGGAATCCTTTACCATAAGGGGAGAGGAGAAGTCCTGTTAACTCACTTGTAATGACGAGCAGCCATGTCAAACTGGCCCAAAAAGATGTACGCATTTCCAAGGTTACAGTGGGCCCTCCTCTCAGCAGATTTATCCCCAAACTCTTTAGCGATCTGCAGGCGCTGCCAACCAGGGAAAACAGTAGGGTGCACATTACAGTCTGCCACTATGGTGAAGATAAACTAGCAACATTTTGAGGCAAGAAAGAAGGAAAGGAGTGCCTACATAGCCACTGGTATTGGGGGGAAAAAATACTAAATGCCATCTGGATAATGTTAGTGATGATGATGATAAAAACAGAGATGACAAAAATGGCTAAATTAAAAGGAAAACGTTTATTGTAGTGAAACTTTAAGTGAAAAGAACTAAGCTACACAACAATTGAATGGGTGTTGGTTAGGTCAGGGGTTCCCAGACGTTTCCGTGCCAAAGAGCACGGAAAAGGGCTTCAGCCTAGTGTGAAGAAATAGCTAAAAAGCGCAAAGCTTTGAATATATTTTTTTGAAATATGATGTGTCCAAAATAGGAACACCAGGCTGAAAGTGGTTCAACTGGCACAATAATCTAAAAACGAAATGTCTGAATATGTACATGTTTAGATATGATATATAATCATATTCCTTTCCAATTACCGTAGCTGACATTGCAGATGTGCACGTACTACCGAGTACCAACCTTTTCGTGGGCAGCCACTGCGTTTTCAAAATCACCAAGCAGGTAGAAGGTGTTACCCAGGTTCCCATAGGTCCGACCCTGAGCTGCATGATCACACAGCTCCGTCACCAGGGTCAGGTTTCCTCTTCATAAGCACCAACACAAAGCCCACAACTATTATTACATTATTACATAACTACAATGACATATATGTGTGTTTTCCAATTCTTTTTATACGTTCATATTCAGAACGTTTGCATTATAAACTATATAATAAACAACAGCAATCAAAAAATGCTAACGGCTCCATCCAGCAATGGGGGTAATAATTTGCCTCATTTGAAATCAGACCGAGTGACTGAATAAGTCCCTGCACTTTATATATATATATATATAACATTTGTAAATGTTAACGACATTTAGTGGACCACACCCTTCAGTCAGTGAATGGAGTTTGCCACATATTAATGCAATGAACAATCCTAGTTCAACTGATTAACAAGCAATCTACAAGCTTGCAACAAGTCACAACACAATAAGTTATAAGGTTGTCGATCTGTTATTTTTTAAAACGTTTGAAAATAATAATGATAAAAGAATGGCCAACATATGGTGAAAAATGAAATGGATCTTCAGTGGTTAATCAGATTAACTGATTTACTTTTGAGTATAATTAACCCATTCTGGGCGGGAATCCTTTGAATCTTTTGGTGTTTTAACCCTTCTGGACGGGAACCACTTTTGGGGTTCTGTTCTGTACACTATGCAAGATTTAGAAGGCGTTTTTAGAACCGGCTTCAGTCCAAAATGGGATAATAAACTGCTTTTGCATTGATTCGTTGATATATTATCATCTTTTTTATGTATTAAAACAAACCACTGAGAAAATAATTGATAGTTGGAGCTCTAAATCAAATCAAAATCAGATGTTTGGAACTGGCGTAAACACCGTCACCAACTCACTCATAGTACTCTGTGGCTTTCTTCAGAGCAATCCTGGCTTCCTCTGGGAACTCGCCAGGCTCAGCTCCAATCCAGCAGATGCTCTTTCCCTTGGCGTGGTAAACATTCCCGAAATTATACAGCGCTCGAGCCTGTCCAACCTACAGCATGCACACAAGATTTTCACTGAATAAGAGTAACCAACATTGTAATTATACACTTAAAATACACTGACGCCAGACCCTCCATTTGCAAGTGGGCTGGCAAGCTATTCAAGATGCTGGTACGCAGCTGTTCCACAGTCATGGTGTGTCTGTGTACCAAAACTATTCCGTGGCTGGATGCCATATTGTGGTATGATTTAAAACAACATCACAGGATCAATTTAATTGTAAAAGCATAATCAAAGCAAATTGGGCTTTTAACCACATGTCCATCTTTTTTTTTAAAGAGCAAGATTAATGCACTTCTTTTAGCTTTTCCACCTTTTTCCAATGTGAATGTTAAAATGACTGAATGCTAACACATTCACTCAATTACAACCCTAAAGAAGCTACAGAACTGACGTGCTTCTGCAGGACATGGAACGTGGCTTGATCAAACGGCTGTTATCTGAATTTGAACATCTACAAAATAGCTTCCTAATAGTATTGCATAATTAATGACATTAACTTACATGGATTATTTTCTATTATTTCTATTATACTCACCCTATCATACATGGATCTGGTAATTTCCAAGTGTCTTTGACAACAAACCACTGCTTCGTCAAACCTGCCAAGAAGCTTAAATGTGTTGCCAAGATTACCACTGGCTTTGGCTTCTCCAACATCATCCCCTATCGTCCTGGGGGAAAGACAAACTATGATTGATATGAAAATTTGACATTGCAGATTGCACTGGTTTCAGATTAAAATGAGTACAACCACAATTTGTGCAAAATGCACAGTTGTGTTTCTCGACACACAACTGTGTGAACAAAATGTACCTTGTATTGAAAGTAAATCATGTCAGCGGATACCATTTATTGTATAAGGTCATGACAATGGCAGTGTTTAGCAAACTGCACCAAGGTTGTGAACTATTTCTGAAATAAGTGGGGCACCGTTTAATGTCAGGAAGCTTGTGGGACTGTTTTACAGCAAGTGCAAGGTTACCCAGTGAAAAGAAGGTGGTGGAACTGTTTACCTGGTAAGTGTGAGGTCATGTCGGTGGTATTCCAGTGCTTTACCGTACTCCTGTAGGTGGAAGTAGGCATTGCCGAGCTGGCTGTAAATGGCACTGAGGATTTGAAGGTCTTCTGTTCCAACTTGGATAGAAGACTCAAAGAACGAGACGGCAGCACGGTAGTCACCAGCCTTACAGAGCCTCTCGCCTTCTAGAGCTAGTTCCAGACATGATGCTTCCATCCTGCAGAGATGATGATGATCAGGAGGGAAAGAGTACTCAGTGTAGCTGAAAGCATGTACAAGTCATCAACAAATCAATCAACAAAACAGTCAATGACGGAAGTAACACAAAATGTAATACTGAAGCTGCTGAAGAAAAAACAAAAAGAGAAAATACATCTTCAGTAATACTTTGTTTTATCACTGAGCCGGGAAGACAGGGAACATTTCAAATTTGATATTGTTAGAGTTTAGAAATTAAAGTACAGCTCAGGTCACACACTGTACATTTTCAGATTTGATAGTATTGCAGAGACAGGAAGGAACCAAGCAGAGAGTAGTAGGGGAGTCACATGCAGCATAATATGGTCTGCCCGGCCCGGGAGTCAAAGCGGGGACTCGCTGTCAGCCAGTTATCAGTGCTAGGTTATCTTAGGTCGCATACAGACCTGTACTTCGATAGACTCTGGGAGGTGAAGTTGCATCATTCTTGCATTTTTGAGCGGTGCCTAACCACTCCATTACGTAGCAATGTGTGTATCTATGTGTGTGTCTGTGTATGTGTGTGTCCACACCCCAACCCAGCCGGCCCCTGGCCGTGTTCCTGGGCGTCTGGAACTCTGGACATCCGGGGGACCCC
>OOFJ01140915.1:345-14214 GCA_900323375.1 Benthosema glaciale
CACTCACTCTCACACACACGCACTCACACACACACACACCCACTCTCACTCGCTCTCGCTCTCTCTCTCTCTCTCTCTCTCTCTCTCTCTCTCTCTCTCTCTCTCTGGCTGCTACCTGTCTCCACTATGAGGGTGAAGTTAGTTTTGTCGCCAGGGGTGAACTTCGGCCCACCAGGCTTCAGATATAGGTTCACAATAAAGGGTTGTCCTCTCCGGACGATCAAGCGCTCCTCTCCGTTCAGCTCGGTGTGGTGGCTGATGTTGTTGGCTTTGATCTCCAAATCCCAGCGCTCGATGTCCAAAGCTTCTTGTTTGACAGGACAGAGAACATGCAAAGCAAGTGTGTTTAATAACCAGGCAATTCAACTTGCTTTACACAAAATCAGGAGACACAGAGCGTTAAAGGTTAAGTTTTGTGACGTTAATTTTCATTTATTTTCTTTTAGGTTTTATGATCTCAATTACACCCAGAAAACCTGAACTTTGAACAGTCAGTGGATTTTCTGTGGTCTGAAGTTTTCTCTAGGGTTTGGAAAGGCTTTTGAGCAGGCAAAACGGTGAAAACAGTGACATCTGCTGAAATCCCATTGACATAATGGGATTTGCACGTTGTGACATCACAAAGAGCAGGAATATGACAGCACTTGTTCGAGCCAGAAAAACCCAGACCACAGAAAATCTACTGAATGTGAGAAGTTCAGCTTTTTTGGGTGCAATTGAGCTCAGAAAAAAATATATATAGAAAAATTACATTTTTTTTCAACATTTTACTATGTAATGAATGTATACCTTAGAGTTGTGTGGGAAAAAAATCCTCACATTCTGTGTTTCCTACAAAACACAGTGTGAAAAAGAAAAGAAAAAATATTAACATGGTGAATCACATCTTGATGACGTCATGTGATTCACCATGTTAATGGCTTTTTTACAGACCTCCATTTCTAGGAAACACAGAATGGGGGGACTTTTTTATTATTTCCACACAACTCTAAGGTATATTAATTACCTAGTAAAATGTTGAAAATGGGTGGAAGGAATTCCCCTTTAAGTAAAAAGCAGCCACTGTATTATTAAGTAATACATTGGCTGGCATGTATAAAACATAGCCTACTGAAGTTAAAAGCATGTGAATAGATTTTAAATCAAATCATAATTTGTAAATCATTATTTAAAGCACTTTTCCCACTTTGTACTTAGTTCATGAACTGAGTGATAGTTCAACATGTGTTATCTAATGTCACCCTAACATTCCTGCTGACCACATTTCACACAACTATAAACCTGACACCAGCTACCGGCTCTCTCTGCTGAGTTATGCTTTTACAGAGAAACACACATGCAAACAACCATATATATCAATATCCATATTATATTCATGAATGTTGACAGCTATTTTTTTTTTACCTTGAGTCATGTCTGCAGTTCACGTTCTTGTACAGTCAGTGGCTTCTGTATGTGGTGAGTTCAGTTCTTCAGCTGCAAACAGAACTTATTAGTTAATATGGCCCCTACGGACTAAACAGCCCAGCGAGGGATATTTGTAGCATGTGAAACTTGAGCAGGAAGGTCCCCCGACTCCCCCTGTCGGCGCGTCCGTGATCCGTCCCCTCTGTGACGCTGCTTTTACTCAGAAAGGGGTTGAAAGAATAACAGTTCAGCCCAGCCCCCCTCCCCCCGTCCTCTTTATCCTGCCATTGGAGCTGGGCCCGAATTCTGCTGAATGATGGGAATTTGTTTATCGGAATGTAGCCTAATTAGAAAACTATTGTTTGTTTCGTTAAAACAAAGGCCTACTTTACTTTCCCTTGAACTTAATTTATTCATTACATCCCTAAAGTACGTACTGCATATTTATTAGATCTCTTATCGGAACACTAGTGGCTCACTTTACTATTATTTATTTATCTGAACGAGAACCTGTTTTATTTGCCATTAAGACACATGTTTCCATAGAAGGAAATGTGTTGACATTCTGCAATGCTGTGTGTCAGACTGCACAACTTTATAAGTATAGCATAAGAATTTGTGATACTTTATCTAGGGCTATAAGTTTCAATTAAATGTTTTATGATGGACTGTAATGGGCCTGAAATCCCAGTCTTTCATATTTAAATAACTCTTGTGCTGCGCTGTTTATCCTCTTATTTAAATATGTTCTTAGTTCCTAGTCTCGTTGCACTTGAATAAGTATTTTTAATTGTATTGCAGAGAAAAATAAACGCATTACAAAAAAGTTCTATTTTCTCTAATGTATTTAATTTTGCTCCTATAATGTTGTGTAAGAACTTACAATGCCCTTTGTTGAAATGTGCTACAAATAAACTTGGCTTGAGACAAACATTCTGGTTCAATAGACCATGGCCAGACAGCAGGGGTATACACCCTACAGTTTTAGGCATTGCACAATGCAGCTTTAGCTAATTTTTTTTGTTGCCCAGGTCAGTAGGAATGGATGCTGATGTGAGGGTTGTCCCAGTTACATAATGAACTGAACAATGCCCTCCATTTATCCAAATCTGGAGAGGAGGGTTGATTAGCGTTGGAGAACGTACGTCCTCTCCATACACCATCACGCTTCAGAAACCACAGCATGCACAGATGCACAATGTACCTCAAAGCCTGATGAGAAGGAATTGTTGTGTTCAAAAGGGTTTTTTTTTTTTTTAGAAAGAGAAGGAACGAATATTACAGCAAAACATTTTTCACCATGAATAATTTATAGTATATTTGTAGTTGTTACAACATATATTTACTGAGATTTGAAGTCAAAAGTAATAATAAAGAAATCAAAACCTTTTACAAGATTAATAAATTACATTTCACAACATATATCTTTTCAGAAGATTTCACTGACATAATTCAGCAATTTACTTTACAATGCAATAACATATAGATATATCTTTTTACAAACTTAATCAGGTCAGTGTTTCGACTGCTGGGTGAACTTTGGAGTTTTCTAGCCTGGGTTCCAGCCTGATTTGCTCCGTTCCGCAGATCTGAAAATGTCACTTCTCAACTCAGAGACATTTTCAGATCTGCGGAACGGAGTTAATCAGGCTCGTACCCAGGCTGAGAGTTTTCAGTTTTCAGTTTCACTTTGATTTAATTGGCTGTTGTTGCAAGAATATTCCCAGAAAGCCCCAGGAGCCAGGACCCGGACGAATTAGTGACGTCTTGATTGTAAATCAAGTCAAAGCAAGACTAGTCAGATCTGGCCCAGAAATGTATCACCTGATTTCAACATACATTTTGCCCACTAAGACGGATGTCCCTGGATGAATCAGAGAGTCTGATCGATGCCAGATCAATTTGCGTCATATCAGATTCATAACTAGTCAGATCTGTCCCAGAAGAAGCTATATTATTTAAACTGGTGATGACTTCTTGTAAATTACGTAAAGATCATCCCCATATATGGGCTGTGATCTGGCCTAGTCCTGAACGCCAACAGTCACTGGAGGACGTCATCATAACATCATCAGAATGTAATTTGGCTTGCTGTCAAACTAACAACTAAAAGCCCCATGTCCAATCTTTCTTATTTAGCAAACTAATGAACTAAACAAAACTTTAAGTTAAACAAAGCTGGAATCATAAAACACAACATAGTTTACAATCATTTATAATAAATCAACCACTTGTTGTGCAATTACATGAAACAGTGGTTAAGCTGACCTCATGTTAAAATTACACTTACAATCAGGGGTCTTGCCACTGATTATTACTCCTGCAAGCTATGTCTATGTTTAGCCAACTACCGAATCTTAAAGAATCCTCGCTCTGATATGACATTGCCGAAAACACTATCCCTACAGTAAGTAACCCGATTAACATGACAGCTTGTTGGTCACTACCTTTTCAGAGTCTGTTGGTTTTCAAAGAGCACTGTCATGCGCTCAAAGAGTGGTCTATTAGAGTAAAACATAGCATATAAGTCATGAGAAGACATATTGTATAAGACACTAGATGAGTGGTTCCCAAACTGTGGTGCGTGCACCCCTTGTGGTGCGCGAGCGCCTTCTAGGGGGTGCGCAACATGAAAAGGCTAATGGTGGTACTATGGTTTTATTTTAAATACATATTGTGCCAATATATGGCAACTATGTGCAGAATATAGCCTATGCTGCATATTCAGGTTCATATATGTGGATAAATAGGAAATATATGTCTCTTTAGAGCTTATGCAATGTATATTGCATGACAGTCTGAGTCTTGCATCATGTCATGTCATGTCTAGGTTGCAACGGTACTCTCTCTGGAACTATAGGGAAGTAGGCACATTTGAGTCATGCTAGTATCACATCCTCAAGTTACTGATAGTAAAAGTAAAGTAACAGGATGTGTGAAAGAGAGAAAGCGCAAGAAATAAAGCCAACATTTTCTTTTTTACCTTGCTTCCCATATACTGTTACAGTGGTTCTGGGGAAGAAATACAACAGCGTCATGGCCAAATACTTAAGAAAATGACAACATAAAAAACGAAACATGCATGATCTTACAAAGAGCACATATTTCATTATAATCTATACACTATACATTCTTCACAATGGCAAAGCTGGTAAACTGATGCATTTGGAACCAAAGGTGGACCTCAAATAGTATTAAGTGGTCTGTGCCCCATCTCTGAACTGTTGTATGAGCCTTCCTTTTTCTGAACATTCTATCTAGACCATTTACGGAACACGAAATTTAAGATTGAAATATCACTAGACTCTGTCTACTTGTGCCCACTTAAGCCCTATACAAAAAAAAAAAAAAAGGTACAGTAGAAAAAAATAAATAAAGAAATGTCACCTATAATGCCACGCCCAAAATAGGGACACCTGGTTAACGGTTCAAAAGGCAAAACCATAAAAATATGTGAGTGGCTTTGCCAAACGGCATGAGGGGACCTGCAAATCTGTCTAAAAAGCTGTCCGGGTGATTTAGGGCAGTCGTTTTCAAAGTGGGGTATCAGGGTGCCCAAGAAATGATTTGAACTGGAGGTCCAAAGTCAATTTGGATGTCCGTGAAATGGAGAAGTTTAGGGCAGCCAAGCCAGCCTGTGTTGGCTTGTTACAGAGGGAGAAACCCGTCACACTAAAAACTGAGTTCTGTGTAAAGGATGACCATGATTAACGCTTCCCTTTTTGTGTTTGAGATAAGGCCAATTATTGCAGGAAATAAATTATGGCCGTGCTTTTATGGTCAGAGTGACCTACTCTTGACCCGGCCGTCACACAACTCCTTCCCAAGACGTAAACATAATTATACCAAGTTTTATATGGTTCACACAGCAAAACGCTCAGTCTAACTGTGAGAGTAATCGGAGTATACAACTGCAACTGGATGGATATATGGTTAGATTTGTACATTTCAGGTCGTAATCCTATTCAGGGTCTCTGTGATATGCCTTGGCATCACGCTTCATCCCAGTATCCCAGACATTCTGCCACCCCACGCTAAACCACCAGCCAGGGAAGCTTATTAGTCAGATTTTGGGATTTTTCTTAAACTCACCCCCTCTGCCACAAAAAGGCCTTTCGGGTGGGTAGTGGTCTCTCCTTATATCCATGAGTTATTCAAAGAAAGGACTACCGCAGTAATCTCAGGACAAATAATTAAATAAAGCCATATGAACAAAGAGAAAACTCGCCAAAAGAACAGCAGTATAAAAAGCTTCAAATACATTAAATCAGAAAAATACATTAAGAGAAAATACAAAATCTTTGATCCCTGCTTAAAAATAATTGTACAGGAGGTACAGTACAGTGGATCTGACAGTAAAACAAACATGTTGTTAACTAATTAGATATACTATAAATCTCTTACAAACATGCTCTATACATTTACACACTTAAAAATGTTTGTAATTATGACACAAAACAGACAACTGATTAAGTGGTTCTTACCAAATGTTTCTTCGGTTACTGTATGTCATGTACGCTGTTTGGTATCTCAAGCATACCTTTTATTTTCTTTGTACTGTACTCTGTAGTCTGTACTTCTTTGTACTGTAGTCTAGAGTCCAGCAGCTGACAGAGTCACACGCAAAGAGATTAATGTTGGGGGTATGCCCAAAGGTTCAGAGGTCTCTGGAACAAAGCATGTTTTCAGGATGTTGTGGGTTTATCTTTGAAACTCACTTTGGGTTCACATTTCCTGTCATGCAAAACAGCATAATCATTCTTTGTTGATGAATGAATATCAGTCTGCTCAAATGAGAGCGGTTGCATCCCTCCACTCATAGCAGGTAATCACTCCTCACTCCCATCTCTTCTCTTGTTACGGAACCAGACTGCACATATATATATATATATATATATTCATATTTCACTGAGTGGCTGTAAACTGCAATTTGAATTCAAACAGTGGCAGTTGAAATGACGACAGGTCTGTGTCAGGTGGCAGGTCTGTGTCACTAGGTTCCTCCTTTCTCCTCCAAGTCACAGCTAGCAGCTGAAATGAAGTAGAGTTCCAAAACAGCCCTCATTTGCGGTGGCTCAGGGGTAGAGTGACTGGATGGTTGCCAGTTCGAACCCGGGCTCCCCCAGAGTTAGTGTCGATGTGTCCTTGAGCAAGACACTTAACCCCTAATTGCTCCTGATGTGCTGGTAGGTGCCTTGCATGGTTTCCGCTGCCATCAGTGTGTGAATGTGTGAATGTAATGCACAATCTATGTAAAGCGCCTTGGATAAAGGCGCTATATACATGCACCATTTACCATTTTTAACAGCCTGTTATAATTGAATGTTGAACGGTTTTGTTTGGATGAAGTTAATCCATTCTTCCATCCTCCAGGAAATGTAGGGTGACCTGCAGTAGACCTCAATAATGCTCATTGGACGCTGATCTGAAAGGACATAAATGATACAACAACAAAGTGTATCAGATCCACATACTGCACCATAAAGAGATGAAATTTCTGCCTTTTCTAACTGTAGGAGCCAAATGGGTATGAAATGAAAAGAATTTGTGTAACCGTGGGGTGACGCTGTGGTCTAGATAAGCACCAGGTTCACAGGAAGGGCAATGGTTTTTGGCCACTGTTCGCTTTTGTTTGAATCTCTGCGGCACGAAATGTTTGGTGTTAATGTTGCATTCCACCCATTTTCAACATTTTACTATGTCATTAATATATATCT
This sequence comes from Benthosema glaciale, assembly GCA_900323375.1. Lineage (NCBI taxonomy): Eukaryota > Metazoa > Chordata > Actinopteri > Myctophiformes > Myctophidae > Benthosema > Benthosema glaciale. The sequence continues at coordinate 7,470 of OOFJ01140915.1, forward strand.
TAGAGTTGTTGTGTAGAAATAATAATAAAAAGGTCCCCCCCCCCCATTCTGTGTTTCCTAGAAAACACAGTCTGAAATAAAGAAAATCATTAACCATGTTAATGATATTTTTCAGACCTCTATTTCTAGGAAACACAGAATGGGGGGGACCTTTTTTTTAAATTATTTCCACACAACTCTAAGATATATTAATGACATAGTAAAATGTTGAAAATGGGTGAAATTCCCCTTTAATTCATTCATCTGCTTATGGAAACCTATGGATACCTGACTGTTGAGGATGCGTGGTGAAGTAATTCATATATCTTGCATTGCATCATTTGAGGCATGGGTTGTCAACTGGTGGTCTGTGGACCACTGGTGGACCGTGAAGGTATTGCATGTGGTCCCTGACCTATGCATTTAGTAATGTAGGAAAGTGATGATTTGGATTTTAATAATTGACCACAAGTTGAGAAACAATGCAGTAAATGACATGGTGACCCATGGTGACACATCAGCGTACGTGTATGATGATGATGCGTCGATGTTGTCAGTTACTGGGAAGTCGGACGTCAAGAACCTCCGCAGAAAAGGTAGTTTCTAAGAATCTCAAGGGAAGCTGTACCGGGTTGCCTGGTTGAGTCACCATTATAGGGAAATGTGCCCATAATCAATGGCATGTGTCTTGCTCGTTCATGCATACAGTAAGCTACAATGAATGAGTTACAATGAACCGCAACATGAGCCAGGTGGTCTCACTACAGGATCAACCCCCTCAGTAGGTCTGTGTAACATATGACGGAAGCTCCTTTAATACTTACCAATAGCAGGATATGATATCCACACTTTAAACCTCTGTTGATTTTCCAATGACAATGTCATTGCCCTGTTACAAAAAAATATATCACACATCAGAAGATAATAAAGAAATGATAGACTTCAGTTTCAAATACTTGATGGCAGTTATCATCTGGGAAAATCTGTGTCAAAGCTCCAACTTCAGCTTCAGCAATATGACATACATCTTCCTGTATTCAATCAGTACAGGCGTTCTTCTGCACGTTCCTGTTTTTGGCTTTGTAGATAGAAGTGTATGTGTATGTCTCTAAATGTTTTGATGAATTGAAAACGGTGGGCCCTATTGTAAATCCTATTATACAAGCTGAAATGGCTCACCAATGTCAACAATTCTGTGTTAACACTCACATTCAAGTATTTTTCCCTCGGAGACCGTAAGGGCTATAGTTACAAGACTTGCAGGAGAGGTTAATAATATTTACTAAAATTAATTGCCTTATAATTTTATCGGTCGGCCTGATGGGGGCCCACTTTACCTTTTGGCTTATAGTTCAAGAGTTATTTTTATTTAAAAAAAAATGTTTCCCTGGATTCCTTGGGTCATGGCGCATGACCCATGTAGGCCACGCCCATTTCCGTCAGGATAGATTTTCCAGATTTTCCGAATTTTGTCCGAAACACACCTTCGGCTGCAGAAACTACAGATTTTTAGCTATTTCCTTCTTTGCATTGCAACTAGTTGTAAACAAACAAGTGTAATGCTTTTGTAGTGTCATCCACTCACAGTTAACAGTTAACAGTTGTATTGAGTTGTGCTTGAAATGTACTGTAATTCTGCAAACTTTTAATAAATACTTAAATCAATCGATCAAAACATTATTTTCGGGGTGCCCGCTGGCCAAGTGTTGTGTGCCTGACAGTGCGTTGCGTGTTCGAGTCCCGTTCATGACGACCCTTGTTGCATGTCTCTCCCCTTCTCTCCTTCCCACTTTCCTGTCTGTCTTCACTAGTTACTATCAATGAAGCCAAAAGTAATCTTAAAAAAAACATTATTTTCACCAGGGCTTGTTAAAATACATCCAACATTTGCAATGTGAGAATCCAGAAACAGGCTCCCAAATGATTCTGGTCTGTATCCATATGTTAAGAAAGAAGCATTTACTGGTAGAAGATCCCATTATAATTCTTTAGTTTGTACCTGAGAAGTAGCCAGGCCTGGTGGCTTGGGTGCAATAGTTGTTTTTCTCCTGTTTACCATTGGTGACTCATTCGTCCTCAGGCTAGGTGTTCGACTGAGTGATGGGCGGGGCTTGGACGTATGGGACGCGAATGAGGAGGCGTCAATTACATCTCCACCAATGGCGGAGAGGCAGCTGTGTTCTGAGGTGCCAAAGAGGCTGACATGTTCTCCTGAGGATTCTGTGTTGTCCACTAGGTTAGAAAAACACAAAAGGCATAAGACATAAACCCTTTTTATTATAGAAAACAATGATATTATTTCAGGTTTAGATGCAAATAAAATAAACATACTTAATAAACTTCATATGGCTCATGATTGCAATTCGAAAAAACAGAAGAAACAAAATGCACAATTATACAACAGGTCGATCGAGGAAGCAATCTCATTGGTTGAAATAGCCGTGCTTCAAACCAGCATGACCGCACAGGCGCACACCTAATCAAAGTCTGCTGTGCCGAGTCTCACAGAGCAGAACTGGCTAGTGCATGGGACATTTGTGGTCGTATTGGCTAATTCTGGCATTAAAAAATCATGAATTTCTATCCAATATCTTAGTTACAATGAAATTGAGTTGACATGTTTTTTTTTAAAGGGCAGCTGTTCTATAAGCGCAATATTACACTCAAGGGTGTGCTTTACCGAGATTATTGGCACTTCAACGCTGCTTACGGAACTCGGCTACAGCCTCGTTCCTGCAGCAACGCTGTCGTGCCAATAATCACGGTAAAGCACACCCAATATTGCTTAATTCAGTCACAGCTGGAGAGCATTGCATATGTATTGCATATGTGGCTATTTGTGACTGTACAGTATTGAAAATGTGCTATATACTGTAGGTGTAGGTCTGAATCGATAATGATAGGATAGAGAAATATTTTCCCAGGACTCCAAAAGCCTAGGGCTGGCAAAGGAAGTCAGCGACAAAGGGGATAAAACTCACTCAGAAGATAGCCATTTGGTTTCTGCTGTTCACAGTTATGATGAAGATGGTGGTGATAAAGATGATGGTTGTTCATTTCATTTTCAGCCGCTGCCTCGGGGGAGGAGGAGCAGCCGCCGTGATTGGTTTCCACTCCTTGCGACTGACTTCCAATGGGGGGTAACGAGCCTCGACCCGATGACGAGGACGATTGGCTGAGAGTGGTGGAAGCCGTGCTGCCTGAGCCAATGGAGTGAGGCCGTGGGTATTCTAAACCCCTGTGTGAACAACACGCCACAGGGACTAAAACACATAAACAAATAAAACAATATATGTCATCCATGAGATATTAATATGCCAGGTGAATAAGCACAATTAGGAATACATATAGTTAGTTTAGTTTAGTAAATTAGAGATTTGGGAAACATCAAGTGCTGTCGGGAGATTTGTATCTCCACCGGATCATATTCACGTAAGAGCAATCATGTGAATAGAGCATCGCAGTCACGCTCCGACGCCTGGCCCAGGAAGTGAATTCCTTATTAATTTTCCTCATAGACCTTTCAAAAAGTATTTATATAAAGACGTTTACGCCGCGGACAAAGCCAACTCGGGTTGTGACAAATCATGACAACAAACACTTTTTGTTTCGTTTTTCTTCTTAAAAATTTGCCCAAAACATTGTGTTTATTGTCATGATTTGTCACGACCCGAGTTGGCTTTGTCCGCGGCATAATCGTCTTTAAATAAAGACTTTTTGAAATGTCTATGAGGAAAATGAATGGAGAATTCACTTCTGGGCCAGGCTTCGTCATGAAAGGGGGCGGGACTGCGATGCTCTATAGTCTATATTGTCAATAGAACCTTCTCTGGTCTATTTCTGCTGTGTGTCATTTGTAAAACTACTTACTTCTCCCAGGCAGAGCGTAGTTGACGGCACGGTCACAAATGGCAGCTTCACTGGGTTGGATATCCATGAATGGTTTCTTGCCCATGCCCATAAAAACCCTCTCCTGCAGGCGCAGCTCTGGAATATATGTAGTCAGTCATATTAGTCAATAATTCAATGGGTTGATTGGGAAGATTATTATAGTTTTGTCATGAGTTTTGAATTTATTTCATTTAGACTTTATCAATTTCAGTTAGTTTTAATTCATTTTTTAAAGTGAGTCTTTTTTTGTTGTACTTTCTTCTTATATGTTGTACTTATTTCTGTATATTTATTTTCAATTCATATAACAAAAAATATTCTCTCCCAATTCTAGTTATAGGTATTTTCGATTAATTAATTTGTTAATTCACTCTTGCATGAATCCATTTAATAACCTGCACATACTGTTACTGCACTCACAGATACAGTGGAGCATTGCTACAGCGACTACAAACATCCTTTCCCCCCACATACATACATAACACACAGAGACCTTAATGCCCACAGATAGTGACACATAGCACTGAAAATACATGTTTACCTCGACTGTGGGCAGCCTGTTCCCACAGGATCCTCTCCACGTCCGTGGTCCAGGCTTTCTTTGCCTCCATGCTGCATGCTCTCAGCGTGTACGTATCCTCACTCTTCCTCCGGCGGAACCAGATCTCAAAACTCAGACCGGTGACCCCGGCATTGTGTGTCATCCCAATGTCACATGTCTGCAGAAAGTAGAGAGAGAGAGTGGCAAACAATGTTAGTTAGTTAGTAGTTTATTTGTTTTGGTCATGGTTTTACACAGCATTATACAAACAAAAGGGCTGAAGCCGAAGATTATTATGCCCACAATATGTTCAAAAGTTGAACAAATTGTTATGCTTCCAGGCAGCCGACTCTTTAAGGTGTGTTCCCATCGAACACAAAGCATGTTTTTTTACGCCGTGTACACTACAGTACAACGAACCTTGAAAGACTGTTTGTAGACGTAAACATCGTTGCCAACGTCGGTTCTCTTGGTTTTGCTGAAGAGGATGAGGTGTTCAAAGAGAAAGATGCGGCGGACACATTTCTTCTTCCTGAAAAATACAGTGAACTCATCCTGGCGAATGAGTTCTCCCTGTTCCTTCAAATTCACCTGGAGGAGGAGAAGAGAAGAGAAGAGAAGAGAAGAGAAGAGAAGAGAAGAGAAGAGAAGAGAAGAGAAGAGAAGAGAAGAGAAGAGAAGAGAAGAGAAGAGAAGAGAAGAGAAGAGAAGAGAAGAGAAGAGAACTTGATTAAATTCATGTCTTGAATTTAAAGTTCTCAGTTATTCTGTCTACTCCTTGAAGGCCATCTTACATCACAGTCCCGGATGGCGTCCATGGTGAGGAGATCGTTGCCATGGCGCATCTGAAACCGAACCAGGTCTGCAGCAGCCTGGATGTCAGCCTTCTCCCTCTCCTGGTTCATCATTTCAGAAACACACACACTGTGTGTGTTGCAAACACTTTGGCCATCGTGGACATGGTCATGGGTCTTGTACTGTGAGCTGGTCAGGGCTAGCATGTCCAAGAGCAGCAGGCTGTACTTGCTGATCCTCTGTATGGGTCTCAACAGGTAGGATGACAGGTCCATCATATCTCCTAACTCCTGTTGTTTTCTCTAGGAGAGCAAAACAATGTGGTTTGTCAAAATTAGTGCCTTAGATCTTTGTAGTTGTATATATAGGTGAAGTAGTACAGTACCACGTATGTGAATATTGCATGAACTTCACACTAGAATTTGTAATGCAGATGCATTCCCCACATGACATTGGCTGACAGTTAGAAAGAAAGTATTATATTAGTTTATTCTCACCACAGGGACATGTGTCCCTGTGGTGAGAATAAACTTTGAGCTTTAGGAGCCCAGTCCAGTGTGCAGACCTTACTTTCTTTCTTATTATTCATTTCGGCCCAGCACCTGGCATTTATTTTTGGATGTGCGTGTTCTATTGTTTTTATTGGCTGACAATTAAACACATAAGATTAAGAGAGATGGGGCAAAGGGAGAGGCTGACCTTGAATATGTCGTGGCGTCGGTGGAGGATCAGAGCGTCTGACTGGGGCTTGTTTTTACTGTAATGAGCATACAGGCCAAAGCTTTCGCTCTGCACAAAGAATACAGTTCAAAGGAAAAGATTCAGACCATGTGGCTACCGACAACTCTCACATTATCACAGTAGCATATTACACAGTATAATATTTATTGTCATGCTATTAGTTGAGCCATGCGAACGAAGCGTTAGGTAAGTGCAGAAACTATTGCAACAAGGCTTTCTATTTTTATATTTTTCATGTGTATGCATGTGTCCACTCAAGACGCAAATGGAAGCACAAGAAGAAAGCATTATTATGTGGATTATGGGTATTATGTACTATAGAGCATCGCAGTCCCGCCCCCGACGCCTGGCCCAGGAACTGAATTCCCTATTAATTTTCCTCGTAGACTTTTCAAAAATCAACTGAACAACTCGGGTCGTGACAAATCATGACGGCGTAATCGTCTTTAAATAAATACTTTTTGAAAAGTCTATGAGGAAAATGAATGGACAATTCATTTCTGAAAGGGGGCTGGCCTGCGATGCTCTATATGTGGCCGACCCGGTATGGTCCGACTCCTATCCCTCTCTATACTCACATGTCTGAGAAAGCAGCGTGCGACCAGTGCAGGCTCCCGCTGACAGGACTCCAGCTCTGGGAGGAAGTAGTGACTGTGGAAGTCATAGAGCTTCTCCAGGTTACCAAAGATGACGCCCCTCTTCCCCCTCAGGTCCTGGGGAATGTCTGGCCTGTCCAGCAGGGGGTGGTAGTGGGTCAGAATGTAGCCCAAGGAGCGGACATACATTCTGACCCACTAC
>OOFJ01140916.1:3360-20860 GCA_900323375.1 Benthosema glaciale
AAAAAAAAAAAATTTTTGGGAAAAAAAAAAAAAAAAAAAAAAAAAAAATGACATGGAGAACTTGTCTTGGCTAAGGGTCAGGGTACAATTAAATGGGTTAAAGTCACTCATCAGGATGCAAAATTATAGGACTGAATTAGAAAGTGGTTACTTTCTAATGGGCCACATGTTTGATCATTGGAAATTATCTGTGCAGTGTTGTGATCATCACTTTAAATAAAAAATAAATGGTCACCCATACCATTACGGGCGCTGAGATGATGGGAACACCCAGTTCTTTCCAGTTCATGATAAACTCTCTGTCCGCCTCGATCTTTACATGCTGGATGAGTTTGTTTAGGTTTTCCTCAGTAGTCCCTGTTCGTATGAAGAGGAACTGATTTTGTTAAAATCCAATGCTCTAGGGGTCCTTCAGGGGGTCCCCAGCTGAACGTGTTAATATAGAATCAAAATCAGTTTAAACACTTTAACCCTATAATATACAGTACATGAGCAATTTAAAAATGGCCAATCTACAAGCTCCTTCCTTTTCTTTTACATTTTACAACATAATAGGGGCGCGACAGGGTGTTTTTTATTTTTCCAAGTGTTTGTTTGACGCATGCTGCATAGACGCGTCACCATGTGAACCAAAAAGGGATGGGAACCCGTCGCCGTCACGGACGGCTGTTTGCGTAACGATTTTGACAGCTACAGCCTAGCAGAGAAAAAAAATATCTTTACTCGAGTCGTGAATCATAGAAATTGGTAGGCCTACCGTTGAGGCTGAAGATGTAGAGCAACACGGCTCTGATCTTGTCGTAGGTGCTGTACGGGTGGAGGAGCACAGGGAGCAGCGTCCGCATGGCGTCCTTTACCTTCACCCCATCCACGTCTGAGCCCACTGCCAGGTCCTACACAGTAACACACACACACACACACACACACATATACAGTCTGAGCCCACCGCAAGGTCCTACACAGTAGCGAATTTAAGATCGCTCGACCCTCCGACGTGCGGCGTCACCGGCGAATGGCTCGGTGCTCGATATATAAGCCTTGTGGCCGGCGTAGCCCGTCCTCCGACGGCAGAACACAGCTTTTGGCAGGGAAGGTGCATAGACAGCATGGCAACCAGAGACGCTAGTGGAAGGGATGAGCCCCGTCGGCATCGACTGTTTTCTTAACTATTTGAGCTTCTGTGGCGACATGCGTCGGAGCACTTCCTACTTCCTCGTTGTGTCGAAGTCGCAGGGAGGGCGATCTTAAACTCGCTATTAACACATACACACACACACAGTCTGAGCCCACCGACAGGTCCTACACAGTAACACATACACACACACCAAGGATCTATCTTTGTCATCACATGGAACCAGATTGAAGCGTTTGGTTGACTCTTTTGAGTCAGTTTTGCATTTTATTGTGTTTAAAAAATAATTTCAGGTAAATTTCTTAAGAACAAAGTGAACACATACTGCTCCTGATACTGGAATGTTAGCAGGAGAATCCGTGTTAGGTGTTTGTGTGTGTGTGTGTGTGCGTGCGTGGGTGTGTGTGCGTGCGTTGGTGTATAAACTGCCCACAAAACGTTCGAGAAATGATCTTTGCCGATTATTTCTCCTTTTTAATTGCACAGTAATAAGGGGAAAAAAACAAGCCATAGATCCAGCTGACATGGAGAACTAAAGGTCTTGGCCAGGGTACAATTAAATGTAACTTAAATTGTTTTTAACTAACAAACCTGTTCAGCTTTGCAGAGCTTCTCGACTTTGTCCGTGAATATTTTCATGCAGTCCTCAGCCAGGTGCAGATGAACTGCTTTCTATTAGACAAATGCCAGAGGACATACCACATCAACCACAATGTTAATACTTAATAACATATAAAAGCTCCTCTGTAAGGAATCACCTCTAATCGTGAGGGAATTTAGCTCTATTGGACAACTACCAGTATTAAAATTATGTAATAATGTTTGCATTTCAGGCACAATTAAAAAAGTAAAAAGTAAAGAAAATGGGTCAGATTATATCTTCAATATAAATATGTACTCAAAACATGTCATTTATTTATTTTTACATTTTGTTTAAATTTAAACGGCTTGTTCCATTTCTAAACTATGTTAAATATGTACTGTCATGAGTAAAACAATGTATTCGGTGATGGGAATCAAATAAACTATGTCACCGAAACATTATCTAACACACACAGTATATCAGTTCCCGACACATACCCCACATTACATCTGGTGATTTTCCATTCACTCAGATTTCAGGGGAGTCAACACTACCACCAGACATTAAGCCTTACTGCCTTAGAGGCACTGTACACGTCCACATCTTGATCCAGATGAGATCACTTTTAGAAAAGGCCTTGAACGATACACACCCAGCCACATTGCAGCTGTCACATGACACCACCACCACGTACCTGGGTCTTCTGTTTCCGGAAGGCAGGCATCTTCTTCATCAGCTGATTTAGACCACTTATTGTAGTCTGTAAAAATCAATGACATTATGTTGGCAATGGAGAAAAACAATCAAGAGATCACTCGGGTATGGAAAAAAAATAAAAAAATAAAGGTTTTGTACTGCTATTATAAATAATAAGGCAATGATTCATGTACAACATGAGGAACAGACGCGTTGCGGGTTTGAGTACCGAGCCCAACGGCATTTGCTGCATGTCTTTCCCTATGTCTCTCTCCCTGTTTCCAATTATCTCTTCACTATTATCCAATAAATGCAGGAAAAGCCAAAAACATATCTTTAAAATAAAAATAAAATAAAAGTGAATCTGGTTTACTACAGCCTACAGCACAGACAAGACATTTAAAAACATCAGTCCTCTTCAACATGTTGGTGTATTTCTCATACACGGCCAAGGATGTCAAGGATTAATTAAATACATGAAAATATAAATCTTACAGAATCTGTAAATACTGCAAAAGGCTCTGTACGATACCTTTGAATCTGGCTGTTTCGTTTTTGCAGACATTTCCTTCACAAGCTTGCGAATTTGTCTGTTAATAACAAAGAGGAAAAAATGATTCAAGGTGATGTGAAATTGAACTGCCAAACATAGCTAATATGGTAAAATATTGTGTTTTTCACAAATACTAATGCTCTATGCCTTCTATGGAATGTACAAGCATTTAAATTCGTATAATATAGGACAGTAGCCAGTAGTAATGTCATTTTATTGAACATATGAACTACAAGAGAGCAAATGTGAATATGTAAGTTGAGTTGAATAAACTCATTACAGAAACTTACACTGAGACTTCAGCAATGTGCATGTGTCTCAGTTGAACCCATAGTACATCTTCCTCGTTCAGCACGGCCTCTTTCTCCGAGCCATCTTTTTCCTTGTACCTGGACACACACAGGGAAACGTTTGCTTTCAGCATGTCGTTTGAATATAAAACCTAATGTCTCATCGAACGTGTGAGGCTGTGAGCATAGATGAAGTGCAGTTAGTCATCTTGGTATAACTACATAGAAACACAGTCAGCATGTACTTGTAGGTGTTGTTCTGGATAGGGATGAGGTCGTAGGCCATGGCCTGGTAGGTCAGTTCATGTAGGATGGGGCTCACAGGGTCGAAACCTCTCTCGACTATCAACAGCTGAGCTTGGGTCTTTGCCTGATGGAGGGCAAAAACACAAAGGAAGACAAAAGATAAGCTATAAAGCTAACTACAACGTCACAAAGCCACTCCTAAAACCAGTGTCTAACTCAACATGGCACAACGTGTCAGGTCACAGCCGATGTGCAGGAACAATGAAACCACTCACCACCAGCGATACCTGGCCAATTAGACTGTGTACAAACAATATCTCCATAGGGAATAAAATAACTCCTTAAAGTATACAGTGGAAGTCTACAATTTATGAAGTGTATTACAATTTATATTGAAAACAATGTGGTTCAATTACCAAGGCCTTATTAAATTTGTCGATATTATCTCAGAGGTACCTCACCTTCTTCTTGCCACTGTCATCCAACTCGTAGTGTCTAGCCAGCTTGTTGTCCACGAGTTCTGCCAGTATTTTAGAATTTTCCATGTTGCTGTTGATAGAAAGTGTGCAAGTTATCAACTTAGGACAATATACTGTAGTACTGTAGAGATGCGCTGGTCACAATTCTAACAGACAGTATGCCTCAATTGCCTAAAATGCCTAAATTGTAAATTGTATGCCAATTGGCAGGGAAACTAGAGTACCAGCATCACCAACACCGAAATCAAATGTGAAATATTCCATTCAATATGTCAAATGAAAGCAAAGTGAGCAGAAATGTATGACTTATTCCGTCTTCAATTTTGAAAAATTAACCTCTCAAGCAATCATAATTGAGTGGTGTCCAATTACAAAAAGGAAGGTACTGGCCAATAGAAATCTGAAGTAATAATCTCAGTGACTGAACTGTTACATTATCACTGCATTGGGGCACCTGCTGGCCTAGCGGTCCAGGCACATGACACTTATATGATCTGGCCTGACAGCGTGTTGCATGTTCGAGTTCCGTTCATGACGATTATTATTTTTTGCCGAAGTTTTTCAAGTTACTGACAAATGAAAGTCTAAGTGTGTACAATATATTTCAAGTTGTATAATATGTAAATCCCACTCATTTAACCCTGCACTACTTCCTAGTTTATTGTCTATAGTACATTTGTTGGATCATTTGACATTTCATCGAATCTACTGTAATGCAGAGAAAGGGACCTGTACGCAAAAGTCTTGTCCCGAATATAAGACGACTCAGATTATAAAACGACCCCCAGTTTTCAAGAGTAATTTGTGGAAAAATAACATTGAATGTCAAATAGTCTAGTCCCCAAATGAACCCGTTTTTTAAGGATATTTCTATCCTAAAAAAACCCTTCTGTTATTCAGGCCAATAGGGCAATTTGGCAAAGCAAGATACTGAGCCTTTACTTGGGCAATATTTATATAATCCATTCTGTATGGTTTCCGTAAGCTTAGGTCTCTGAAAAGGTCTCAATCTGCTTGGGGGATGAACTGTAAACGGAGACTGTGGGCTTTTCTCCGGCTTACTTCTTGTATCGGACCCCTGGGTACTCGTCAAGTGTAGCGCAGAGTGTCACAATCTGGTCTGCGATGGTCTCCAGTGTCTTCCCTTTGTCCTCACTCTGGGCCCTGTAGATGCTCCGGAAAGCCCCTGGATTATCACATGTGAACACCTGAAATGGAATGGTTTTAAAAAATGACTTTTGATTCAATGAACAATTGATGCATTATATTTTATTTTCACAGAACAATTGACACATTGTATTTTATTGTAAAGGGATTTAGCCTGGTGCTCTGAAGAGCACACTATAGAAGAAAACAACTGTTACGAATGACGATGACTGCATGTGGTTATGTAATGACGATACAGAATGTGAGAGACAACAATAAGAACAAGTCAAGTCAAGCTAGAGGGACAGTTTACTTTTTCCTTGGAAGGATCCCAGATAGATTAGTTCTATATTGTCATGGATTCCAGTGGTTTCAGACATAAACACTGACGTCATGCTTAGTGAAAGAATTATGCAAGAGGTTTTCCCATTCCTGATTTTGTATTTTTCCAAGCCAAAGTCATATCCAAGCTATTACATTTGCGAGGACTCACTTCCATTTCTATTGCATACAGCAACAATTTCCATTTCTATTTCATACAGCAAGAATCATGTTTATTTTTTTTATTTTTTTTTATCTTTTATGAATTATCTTCTTATTCCATCATATGAGTCTGACTAATGCAGAAAATGTAATTACAGCTTCCAGTTTTTGGTTATGCAGTTTCCAGTGGGGAGTCACCATGACGACATACTGTCTGTTGCACCATTACATGTAGTAGTTTAGGAGCAGCCAACGCCCTTCCCAGCACGCCCTTGCACAACACCATACAGTACAAATTGACCAAAATCAGGTCTTACGCTACACCATTTCACTGTTGAGTATATTAACTTACATAAACATGTTCAACTAGTAAGCATAAAGAAAGAGCACGGTCGAAAAACAAACTTACTTGTGCCTCCTGTGGAAGAAAGGAAATGTTTATTTCCTTACAAACTCGTATAGACTTTGCACAGTGCTGCTTCATGTTGTTGAACAGCTCATCTGGGCAGTCTATTTGAAAAAACAAAGTCTGCATGTCAAATTCTATCCAACACTCACAGCATCACTGCCCATCACAGAAAATCTTACTTGTGACATAGCTCTGTTTGCAAAAATACTGTACCCACTCCAAATGCAGATACTTTCCCCATTTTCAACTGTATTTATTTGTTTTGGCAATGTAAATGTGTATGTTTTCTCATAACATTAAAGCTCCTTTGAATTGAATTGAATAGTAGATCCAGCTAGTCATCATTTACTTACAGTCAGTGAAATAAACGTAGGCCGATTTATACTTGGGTTTGATCTTGAAGTCATCAATAAAGGCATTCACACACTACAAATATATGAAGAGATTAAGATATATCAAAGCAGTAATTGAAATACACAACAATCAAATTCAAATGCATGGGAAAAGTTCAGAAGAAAACTAGCTTTGCAATCATATAGAACATGGTTGTAAACGAGACATAATATAAAACCTTGGAAGTTGGTGACATGAAGTAAATAGCCTTCATTTCTGGAACAGGTTCTCTGATTTTGAACAGGTCCTCCACAACTTACAGAGAGGAAAGAAAAGTACAAAAGGGCATCCATGATGATCAAGTAATATACTGTACAGTATGCAAAGAATGACATGATATTTAAGCCAGTAGGCGTGTGTTCATCCCCCATGTAAAGTGTCTTTGGGTACTCAGAAAAGTGCCATATTAGTTTGAGATATTATTATTTCTATTTCCATGACAGGTAACCTCTGTTCACCTCTGTTCTCAAAATAACACAAAATAACCCCAAGTGTATTACTGCGTTATGACATGGTCTTCAATGATTCACAACTACATTCACCTACACATTTCTGTCTCTCTCCCTCCAATTATGATTCTCAAACATATCATAGCCTAAAGTGTGTTGTAGTAAAAAACCGTTTCACATTTGCATAATACCAGCTATTTGTTTGTCGGATAAAGGTTTAAAATAAACATATTGCAGTTGATCCTGTGTTATAAGCATGGTCTTTGCCTCACAGTGCATAGCCTTGCTGTGTAAAAATGTATCTGTCATGACTCATGACACTATATAAAGCAATATTTAATGCTTACTTGTGATTCCCTCTGACATAAGATCGGACATTTTGCAACATGATGAGAGGAGCTTGGTGGTGAAGGAGTCCAGAATTAATATCTATGGAGAAGATGAAAGTAGATAACCATTATGTAGAGCTCACTTTTGGTACTGAAACACATTGTAACAGAGTTTCAATTACAATATTGTCCCAAATATAAGACAACCCCCATTTGTCAAAACTCATTTGTGGAAAAATAACATTGAATGTCAAATAGTCCCTGGCTTTTAGGATATTTCCATTGGAGAAAAAAAATCTTATATTCAAATTTCAGGCCAATAGGCAACTCACTTTTCATTAATTTGCCTGGCCAAAATGTGATGTCTGTAACATCTTATACTCTTGTAACAGTTTTCTTATGTTTAGGGATGCACCGAATATTCGGCCACCGAACATTTTCGGACGAAAATGGCTAAAAATACATTTTCGGCCTATTTGGTTTTCGGCTCAAAATGTCTGTCTGTCTCTATGTTCAGTACTAGGATGAGAAACTAGTTGTTGTTTGCCATAATCAGGTAGCTTTACAACAAAGTTGTATTCGGCTATTCAGTATTCGGTTTTCGGCCAACTGTTTCCCATATTTGGTATTCGGTTTCGGCCAAGAATTTCCCTTTCGGTGCATGTTATGTTATGTTATGTTGCTGTATAATTGTGTCGGTGCTGTGAAAATGATCAAATAAACTAAACTAAAGTTGTAATCATGACCTGTGTATATTTGTGTATATATTAATCACAAAATTAAAGATGAATTGCATGAGATCCCGGGCCTACCTTCCATACTTCCGATTTTTTGCAATCTGCAATGATTGTCTCCTTTAATCCTAAAAATAAAAATAAATAAATACTGTAATCAACACGAATGAAAACATCTGTATTGGATGCACTTGGCCATTCATACTGTATACGGAGTATCCTATCCACAGTAGGTGCTCACTACTGTGGGGTTTGCATTAAATAGTCACAACTTCACAATAACACAATAATTTAGTCATTATCTGAAACCATTCTGTTTTACACTAGTATACAACCACACTCACAAATGAATTATAACTTTGCAGCAATAGCTGGTAGTTGTAAATGGTGCATTTATATAGCGTCTTGCCGTCTTTATCCAGCTTCACAGAACTGGACTGTTCATGGCAGAGCACTCGCCTTTGAACCAACCAATACAGACAATAAGCCATTCTGAATCTGAACCGACTTAATGACTAACTTTATCCAAAGTGCATTACATTCACCCGTTCACACACCGATGCCAGATGAAGCTACTGGCACCTACTGTGCCATTGCAGTAATGGACCAGCTAGTGTGCCAGCCAGGTTTTAATTGTACTGTTGAATTCTACAGTCATTGTCGGGATAGCTAGCAGCAGGGGGGGTGGGGCTCTAGGCTACAGAAAGTGATTTGCTCCATGCAGCCAAAGGCATCCTCAGGTTAGAAGAATAAAGTGAATTCATACATAGGGCACTTACAGAAACAAAGTTTTACAACATTATTTATAAACAAATAAAACCAAGGAAGTTAAGGAGCAGAATAAATAAATCTGTAGACATGGGGTGTCGGTCGGGTAGGACAAGGACAACTGTCAACTACTGGTTGACTTACAGAAGCATCATAATCGCAATAATTATTATATCTCCTAAAACTGCACTTGCTGAGCGCGTGAGAAGTCAACATGATGCCCGTCGGTCAGGACTCGGACATTTATGCATTACAATTACAGGCTACTATACAGCTTTAACGGAAACCACTGAAGCGACACCCAACACTGTCTGTCTCTATGTCCAGTACTAGGATGTGAAACTAGATTTCCATGCAGGGGGAAAACACGCTAACCAGACATGTTTAAGAAGTATTTCACGGCACTTTAGCCGTTATTTTTGCACAAGTGTCACTGTTCACAATCACAACAACTATGGTATCTTTCTTATCCGTAAAAAACTGACTGACATTCCAACATCCGAAGTCACAGAGAAGGGGGAAAAAGTAAACACATACACGGACGAACAACAGTTCCGATTCTGGATTATTTACAAAACACAAAATGAAAGAGATAGTGAGTCATAATACACGAACTGTGGTGACGTCCATTGTTATTATTTTCAGCATCGATTAGTAAACTTACTTTGCCAAACAACTTTTTTAAGCCCATGATCGGCACCAGTTGCCATCTTGACTTTCTATTTTTTCCCTGCTGCGCTGCGCCTCTTCCTGCCCCCCGGCGTCCTGTGCTTTCTACGTCATCATCCACGTCAACGTCAACAAGTGTGCGACGGAGGTCAGTTGTAGTTTTTAAGACTTTTATTCCCCCTTTTCTTTATAATATGAACTTTCATCATGTCAATGCTTGCTGATCCTATTCTGTTGTTCTATTCTTGTTTTGTATTCATCTGTTTGTTTGCGTATTAAAGGGCAATGTTATTTGTATTGTTGAAATATTTGTCTGTGTAGTGTAATTAAATCAAGCAAGCTTTAATATAGTCAGTCTACTGTGTATAATCATTTTCACTCTTCACAACAGTGATAGTTATTATTATTTTTGTATCCGCTTGTTTTGTTTGAGGATTTCAGGGCTGGATAAACCATGTGGCCTAAGATTTGATTGATTGATTGATTGATTGATTGATTGATTGATTGATTGATTGATAACAGTTGATAACAGTTTGCAGAATGGATTTTTCACTGATACATCTCGGTGTGGTCATACTGGGTGGTGTGTTACTTACTAGTTTATTACATGATGTAATATATGTTCAAATCTAATATGTTATCAATTTGTTTAATCATATCTTGTTTTTTGTGTTTACATTTCACATGAAAGCACAACTCAATACAGAGACTGTTACTGTGGACGACATACTGATAAAGCATTACTTGTTTACAACAACAGGGTCCACCATTTTCAATTCATCAGATTTAGACTCTCATAGATGTATTTTAACGATTCTGATTAAATGTTAAGATTGAAAATGTCATTATCGATAAGATACATCTACGACAGTCTAAATCTTATGCTAGATAAACCAGTCACACTCGTTTCCCATTCAGATTTTTGTTTTCCTGCTCTCTCCATAAGCATTATGCCCAGAACATTATACACACCTATTACCTTACACATGCCCTAAAGGTATACTTTTCTGTGTAGGTGATTGGTTGTTTGCCAGTGGGAGGGGGCAGGTGCAGGTATTTCAGCCACCACCGACAACAGAGCTGCTGAAGAAAAGAAGTAACATATATTAAGTGTAAGAACCAGCACAATTCAAACAGAAGAGACAGACACGGAGAATGGGTGTCATGAAGTGCCTGGTGATTTTTGCCCTACTGGGCATAGGCTCACAGGTAGAGTATAATAACTTTATTTTGTCATCATTTATTTAAAAGAAATTGCATAAATGATTTCATGACATACAAGATTTTTCACTGATACATCTCGGTGTGGTCATACTGGGTGGTGTGTTACTTACTAGTTTATTACATTATGTAATATATGTTCAAATCTAATATGTTATCAATTTGTTTAATCATATCTTGTTTTTTGTGTTTACATTCTCAGACAGCAGCACAAGGTATGTTACTTTTTGCATAAATTCCACTGTATCATTGTCCAATAATAGGGTCATTTTACAGAGACACAGTTATGGTATCATAGATTGTTTTTGTGTTCTCAATATTAAGTGCTGTTGAAGGCTAATGAAGAAATATTTTTGTTATGGTCAACTACGCTACAATGGAAGATACTATATCTAACACCTGTGCACAGAAGGCACAATCTTACAGTCTCACACACATACTGCAGACTCTAGTTCATGTCAGATTATACATTTGTGTTTAGAATCATTTCAGTATAAAATCAAGATTCATGTCTCATACATCATATTGCTTGACATAATTATGAAACAAAACAA
The DNA here is from genome assembly GCA_900323375.1 of Benthosema glaciale. NCBI lineage: Eukaryota > Metazoa > Chordata > Actinopteri > Myctophiformes > Myctophidae > Benthosema > Benthosema glaciale. Next base: position 14,495 of record OOFJ01140916.1, read on the forward strand.
AATAATGCAGGAGTTGCTTCAAATGAAACAGAATGAAAACAAACAAATTGTTCCTTTTTGTCTAAGTTCCTCAGTGTCACTCTTCTCTTCTGTAAACACTTCAATCTAATCATAAATGAACGATGTCACTTCACAGATATCACAGTAACATTGTTTGAAGCAGCATCGGAAAGCATGATTTTGATGTGGACAAGATACTCTGGAGCCAGCTCATACAAGGTCTCCGCTGCACTACAAAGCACGCCAAACATCCCTACCTACTATGCCATCTTTGGTCCCAATGTTGTGATGGCCGCTGTGCACTCTCTCTCCCCAAACGTCATATATGTCGTTACGGTCGAAGCTCTGAATGGCAATTCTCAACCTATAGCCACTTCGAATACCCTTGAGGCTTCAACAGGTGAGTTACAGTAGTGGCATTGTTGTCTATAACATACAGGCTCATTAGAGACGTAGAGAACTATAACTACTGTAGATTTACAATTTAGAGTTACAGAATTTAGGGCAGAATAGTAGAGAACAGAAACACTTTCGCTGTGCATTTCTACTACACTTTTGTAAATTAGGTACTCTACCTACTAAATGTATGTGGACAGTTCCGCCTCACCAGGAATCCTCATATCGATTGCTGTAATTAATTTAGAAGGAAGGCACTGTTGTGTACAGTAGGTCTTTAAAATGGATTCAAGTTATCTTCAGCTTACAGGCTACTGTCTAGAGTCTCTAGACAGGAAGATTTTACTGTTCATAAAGAGATTTGTCCAAATTATGAAATATTGCTACCCTTATTTTCTGTATACAAAATGTTTTTCTTCTTCCCTCATGAATTTCATCTGAACTAATTGTGTACATTAACTGTCTTTTTTTTCTTTTTTTAAAGCTCCCCCGGTTATGAATCCAATTGACGTAGTGAAGGCAAAAGACAGCACAACCTTGATGGCGGAGTTCACCCCGGTCACCGGGGCCACTGGGTACATCATACGCATTGAGAACGACAACTTCTTCCGTGAAGACGAAGTGACCTCCTCGCCTGCACTGCTGGGATCCCTCGAGCCGTACACTGCATACTCACTCAGCATCATGTCTAAGAATGCTGATGGCCAAAGCCAGCCGTCCACCTCTGTGGATGGAAAGACACGTATGTATCATGTATATGGTCTAATGTTTTATCAGCAGAATGTTACATCACTCGACGACGTTAATTATTTGTGTTATTTTAGATTCATTGGTTTCAAAATGATTATTTAATTCATCATCAGCTAACAGTAGTAGCGTAAAATATTTTCAAATGGACATCTTTTATGGACCGGAAGAAATAGTTTTCTGAGGGCTTGTTTCAAGCAGAAATGTGTTACTCATTCACTGGGGAAAAAGATTATTGCTACGTAGCCTTCCACCTTCCTTGTTATCTGATCTTCCTTATTGTCTGAAATTAGTACAAAAGAATATAGGTCCCAACATGCCCTAAGGTGAGGTCAAAATTGGTTTGATCCACTTATGATACACCTGACATATACCCTAAGGCCTCTTCTCCTGTATTAGCTGTAACTCTATCTGACCTCTGTGTATGCAAAACACAAAAAGCTGACCTCATGCTGACAATGTACGCACCTACCCTGAGGAATGGGCTGCGGTTTACAACAGGACTTGATATCTCCACTTGTCCCAAACATGCCACAAGCAGTTTCACTGTTTTGTATTCATTGTTTGCCATCATCCATCTCTAGAGATATATTTCGTGATAAGCTCCTGATTATTAAGTCCTGGTTGTATTTCTCAATTAATTTCAGGGACAAAACAAAACATTTTCAGAGGCAACTTTTTTATATACATGGAAGACCCTGCAGTGACAGTAAATATAAGACGACATCTGACATTTCAGGCCCTATCTGTGACTGCAGTGTAAAAAGTAAAACCCAAGTGTTAATTCACTGTGAATCTGTTAATGTGGATAAGAGGTCCATACGATGCAGCACTGCCTTGTCTGCCCTCTACTACCCAACCTGTGCAGCTTAAAAGATCTTGCAGAATTCATTGATAAATGTAAAGAAATGCTAAACTGTAATCTATTTAACCACATGCTTCAATGACACAAAAAGAAGATCTAGCCTCTGGTCCCCATGCGTTTTCTTTCTTTTCTTTACTAAAGTGATAAACAATTAACTGATCATCATGCGTCCATCCCATTGTCTCTTAGGGATGTTTGGATTCAGTCCAGGACGCAATAAATACTACTTCCACTTGACAACAGAATTGAAATTCAGTTTGTTCATTGCTTCATTCTCCACCCCACAGTGTTGCCTCCTCCTGTGCTGACCACCTCATCTTCCAGCAACGACTCCATCACAGCATCATGGAGCAATGTGACGGACGCAGTGACATATTCCGTCACCTACCACAAGGCACTAATCGACACAAACAACACAGAGATAGTGAACACCAACGGCACTATTATTATTATTTACGACCTGGACTCGGGCTGGGTCTATATCATCATAGTCTGTGCCGTGGACGCTGAGGGGAGGAACGGAGAGACTGCGGTGGCCCATCAGATCACACGTAAGACGAAATAGGGACCAAGTACATGGCTGCGAAAATTGTTTATATTAATTGTTTATATTAATTGTGCTCATGATATTGTAGAGAAGGAAAGATGTTAAGCTGTCCATGATTCTTTACACTAGTGGTTCTCAAAGGAGGGATCCCAAATGGATCCTTAACAGTGTACAAATGGAACTAAATGGACCCTTCCGGGTCAATTTAGTTCCCTTTGTACACAATCACGCGTTATGGGGACCATCCTGGTTGAGAACTATCGCTTCACACGTACAGTACATGTGATCAGGCGTTTCATTTGTCAGACCAAAACTAATGCTATGTATCTTTGGATTTCCACAGGACCTGGCACTCCAGCTTCCGTCGGTGCGACTGTGGTGTGGGGGATGTTGCAGGATGTTGCAGGACTGGACGTGTCCTGGAGCATGGTCTATGGCGCTGTGGACTACCACGTCACAGTGGCTAACTCCAGCCTGCAGTGTAACTCCACGTCCAGTCCCTGCACCTTGTGGTCTGTGGTCTGTGGAGAGACCTACGTCATCCAGGTCACTGCGTCCAACGAGGCCGGACCCAGCTACCCATCTCTTCCTCTGGTGTTCATGTCTTGTGAGTAACAATGGCCAAACCAACTCCTGGTGTCCCAAGTGAATAACATGAGATGATGTTAGACTTTTATCAATATACTGACATAAACTTTGAATGATCCAATGCGATACCAAATATGGTCTGTATTGGCAGAAAAAAATGAAAATGTTCACGGGAGCCCATTTGTAGTCAAAGGGCTATACAATTAGACCGTTAAGGGCAGCTAAAATTTAGATTTAAATCCGCTTTGTCACCACCCAAAAGGATGATGTATCTGCGTTTATTTAGATTATAGGACACTAAACATTCAACTTTATCATATTCCCACTAGTCCCTTGCCCACCAGAGAATCTGGAAGTGGAGGAGACAGAGGCAGGAAACTGCACGCTGTCATGGAATAGCACACTCTATGCTGACACGTACAAGGCCTTCATCAAGAGAGACGACGGAGTAGAAGTGAACTGCAGCACCACAAGCACCAGCTGCGACTTCACCTGTCTGTGTGGCTACACCTACTTGTTCGACGTGTACGCCTACAACGAGGCTGGCGCCAGTCCCGAGGGAAAGACCCTCAACTACACCACTTGTAAGTAACCGTGTAACCAGTTAAACCCCAGCGTTCTAATTCTGGGGTGAACATTTGGTGAAAATAGCAGGTCAACGACAAGCCCCACAAACTGTAGACAGTTTCCTGTACACAAGATGATCTGGTGTTACGCTTCTTTTGCCAATCTAGGTCTGTTATTAGTGAACATTCCCCCCAGATACTCAAGTCGTTAACCTTTTGCCCCGCAGACCCCCACACTGGGAGCAATCTCCATGTATTTCATATTTTAATATTTGCCCTATGCCATTACTTTGTCCCAAAAGATAAATTTGAAAATAGCCCATCTACAAGCTCTCAACGTTTTGCAATGATACGACACGTTATTGTGATCTTGTAGATCTTTATTTTTCAAAAGTATTGAAAGTAGGAGTGAAAGTGCAAGTGAAAGTGAAAGTATGTCTTTGGGTTTTATATTACCAATGAGAGGTTCCAATTCGTATAGGCCCCCGTAAAATATGAATCCCCCACCCACCTTTTTCCCCCCTCACTGTATATGTTTTGTTTTCCCTTTTTACATCCTCTATGATGATTTCCTGTTTATGGCTATATAGAAGAGAAGTATATATTTGTTCGTCTGTAAATGTCATGATGAATTGAAAATGGTGGATCCTATTGTAAACAACTGTAATGCTTGATGGTGTCGTCCACAGTTAGTTTTGTATCGAGTTGTGCTTGAAATGTACTGTAATTCTCCAATCTGTTAATAAACTCTTCAATCAATCAATCAATAAATCAAAATCCAAGGTTACCCGTGGCCAGACAGGTAGAGTGTGGGGAAATGTCTCACCTTTTGCCGTGATACTGTCTAAAATGGGCTCCCGTCACCTCACCGTGTGGTCAATCTTCCCTGTGCACCACAGTGCCTTGTTGCCCAGAGGACGTGTCCGTCAGCCTGGTGAGCACAGAGACCCTGGAGATCAGGTGGACAGCCGTGCGCGGAGCACAGCTGTACGAGACCGTGGCCGTGGACGCTGCAGAGACCATCGTATGCAATGACACGGCGCCCGTGTGTGCCCTCTCCGACCTGACATGTGACATGACCTACAGTGTCAAAGTGATACCCTGCAATGAAATCGCAGGCTGCAATCGCAACTGCAGGGCTCACACCAGGGACACAGGTACGCGCACGCACACACACACGCACGTACAGTATGAAAAAAAAGAAACAATATTGAAACAAAAGCATGCAAAGTTGCAAACTCCTAGGAATCAACATTACAATATAACATGCCTACATACTGTACAAATTTGTACAGCACATTGGGTTAAGATGCATTTGATGTAAAGTAAACAAATGTTCATGTGAAGACATTTTAAGTTTTTAGCCTCACCATTGACACATCACGTATGTTGTACAAAAGTTATGTTTACCTGACTGTGCCACCATCCCAAGTGTGGAAGAATTTGGAATGAAAGACAGAGTACAACCTTCAGCGTTACATTATTAATAGAGTACGGTATTATAGGACCAAGCGTAAATCAGGCTGTAACTCCTCCCGCTTCGACTCTCTCCTCCCCCCCACCAGCTCCCTGCATGCCAGAGGAGCTGAGAGTGAATCAGACGGAGAACAACATCAGCGTGAGCTGGACACCAAGCAACCGCGCTGCCAACTACACCGTGGTAGCAGAGACATATGGTTCCTTCATAGGCACCTCTGCACATCCGCCTCGGACAGCTGCAGCATCTCCAACCTGCCCTGTGGCAACGAATACCAGGTCAGCGCCACCGCACGCAACAGCGCCGGACACAGTTTACCCAGCTACACCGTCGATCTGGAAACAGGTAAACCAACTGCTCAGAGATGACTACAGGTAGTACTGAGAGGTTTCCTCCAGTATCATCATAATCTCATTTATTGTCACATTTCAAATGTTTTTCCCCGAATAATCTGCGTTGGTTGAAGAAGTGAACATTGTTTGTAGATATAGGCTGTTTTTATGTAGGCAAACATTTCTGACAAATTGTTAAAAGCTGCCCAGAATAGTAACATCAAGGTTAATGCAATTTAAATGATGATATTTACAAGTATATTAGACAATCTACATTTCCCAAAAGGAAATGCATGTACCGTATTTTCCGGACTATAAAGCGCACCGGATTATAAGGCGCACCTTCAATAAATGGCCTATTTTAGAACTGTTTTCATATATAGGGCGCACCGGATTATAAAGCGCATAGAATAGAAGCTACTGCAGTCAAACAGTATGGATCAACCATTATTAACAATTGATCCATATATAAGGCACACCGGATTATAAGGCGCACTGTCGTTTTTTGAGAAAATTAAAGGCTTTAAAGTGCGCCTTATAGTCCGGAAAATACGGTAGGCTATTCAGTAGGGAAGTAGGAATAAAAGTAAGACACATCCTTACCAGCCATAACATATTTTTTAACTATCTAAAATCCAAATCTGATCCACTCTTGTTCATGTCAGTTGCCACTTTTTCAGTCAAAATCACGCCTTTGCATTTGTAATTAATCGATTCATGTCCTGAGTTTCATGTCCATGTTCTGTACCCGGGTGGAAACCTCATGTGTCCAAAACTGTTACTTCTCAGGATTAAAAATAAAAAATAGCAAAAGTAGCAGATCTACAAGCTCAAAACACGTTGCTTCG
>OOFJ01140921.1:656-12506 GCA_900323375.1 Benthosema glaciale
GCAGGGAGGAACTAATTATATGGTCAGCACACTCTACAGTAGGGAGGTTTATCACAAAAAAATAAAAAAATAAGTGATATTTGAATTAAGTGAAATCACTGACTGGTCCTTTAATAATCACACCATCAATCTTCTTTTTTTTTTTAAATATATTTTTCAAGTCGATTTGTTGATGTACCGTATGATTTTTTGATATCATTTTTTTATATTAAAATAATATATGTACTATATATCAGACAATCCTCAATATTATTCAATCGTACGAAAATATTCAATAGTTGCCGCTCCAAAGAGGACAGAGTCCTGTGGCTGACGGACTGATGCATCAACTCATTGTCTTCCTCCATCAGGCTGGGTTGGAGTGGTCTTGGTGAGTTGGTATAGGCCTAGAGGCTCTGCAGCAGCAGCATGCTTATGTAACTGACCTCCACACAGCTCAACACTAATGCACACAGCACTTCCTCAGCAACATCCGCAGGCCAATCATATGGACATCCTATTGTTGCTAGGCGACATGTGTTGTGTGAAGCCCTTGTCAACTTCCTAGGGCCATGAATTCAATGTCACGTTTTTTCCTCGATTACGATTTTACAATGCAATAGTGCAAATAGCAGATCTGGTTTTAGAGCAGCATTGCACAACAAGTACAGTATAATACAGGATTAAAGGGTTAATCAGACTAATAAACACATCCAATGGAAGGGTACGCCCATCTCCATTATCTAAATTAAGTCTGTCAGCCATGTGAGACTGCTGATGTGTAGAACACATTAACATAACCTGTACGTACATGTGTGTTTGTGTCTATGCCAGTGATTCCCAAACTATTTGCCAGGTGGGCTTTTGTGACAACATCAATTATTATTGCAATATACTGCATATAACATTATTATTCATTTAGTTTTACTTTGTGTGCACTAATTTCTCAATAAACCGTTTGTGCATTGGTGTGTGCCAATAATGACATGGAATTGCGAGTACTTTGTCCACCTTTGATTACAAATTTTGGATGTGCCATCTTTTGGGGATGTTTTCCCCAATTCTTATTTTGATATATATTCTAACCACTTTCAACCTGGTGTCGCTAATTTGGGCAGGCATAAATAGGTAAACATTTTATTAATTTACTACAAACTCACTATTATGTGTCGTGTACAAATATGTAGATTTGTAGTGTAAAACAATTACCCAACATTTTATTTGGCATTATTTGGCACACTGGTGGTGTGTCTTGGGAAACCAACAGTTTGCAGTTCATATTGACTACTGTACTATTGCAAACCACTGGTGTATGCATTCAGATTTCAGACAGACTACTGTACCATTGCAAACGGCTGGTGTATGCATTCAGACAGACTACTGTACCATTGGCTGCAGAGACATGTGACGAGGTGTTCTCTCTGTCTGGCGTGGTCGCCTCAGCCACAGGGCAGATGATGAACCATCGCTTGCCAGTGTGGAGGACTGTCAAGGACAACAGACACACAATACATTCAAACACAGTACAACTAGAACATCCTCCGTAGGGCAAAATAACTGTAGATAGGAAGGGTGAAAAGCCAATATGCGAGGGAACTGATCGGACACAGAGATCACTCCGCCTCCTGACACCTCATTTATCAAAAATCTTAATACTTTGCCAAAACAAAAGGCCTCCAAAAGAATGCAAATTCCCATAGCAACAACTGTGCCTGTGGTTAACCACATACATTGAGTTCTTTATCAAAAACAATCGGACTGGGGGGGTGTAACAGTTAATCAAACGAATCAAATTAATATTTTTATTTAAAGTCAAGGAGGGTTTGATTTTCAGCTTTTTGTCCTTTTCTTTCTTCTCGTCATTATTGGCTACCAAAAATGTCTAAATGAGCTGAAATAGCCGATCTAGAAGCTATGCACTGTGAGCTTGTAGATTAACTATTTTCATTATTAAAGTATAACAATTAATGGTTCAATCAGACTCATCGATTTAGGTGATTATAACAAATTGAATTCAATTTTGTTGATTCTTTGAGATATAAAAATAAATCTGAAAAACTAAATAGTAATTAGAATAATCGATATGTAAATAAATGGTCAGCCTGAATGCCGAATGCTGAGCTAAAGCCTCACCATTCTGTTGGTACACCAAATGTGGACTGTTGGGCGTGGCAGCCTTTGAACTCTATGGAGAAAAGTGGTTATTAAACAGCAAAGGTGCTTATTTATCAAATTCATGTACAACAACTTTTAAAACGATTCAATAAACAGCCACAGGACTTGGCTTTCAGATAGCAAATTCAGTTATATGAAAAGTGTCATATCAGCAGCAATGCTCGTCTTTGCGGCAAACTGTTGGCAGCTTCTCGTGCAAAATCATCTCGAACAGTGCCACGACTCGAGGTAGGACAACGTTCCCAAGATAGAAACGCTTGCCTCTCTCCTCCCGGGCTAAGATGGCCGCATCGTCGCCTCTCTGCCAACAGTTCCGCCTCTCACTCACCTCTGTCGCCAGCGTGCCAGCTCCTCCTTGGCTCTGCTGGGGACCACCTCCCTGTTGGTCAAAGCTCCTCTCCCGCTCCCTGTCCTCAATCAGAATGTCCTCTGCCTTGTCCATGATGTCCCTCAGCTGCTCTATGAAAACCTCCCTCTCCAGAAGCAGGATGAAGTCGTTCTCCACCTGTGACAGGTCGTAGGACGGAGGAGAGGTTGACAGTTGAACCCCCAACATTCTGATAAACAAAACGTCTTCGCTGCATATGTTCAATGCACATGTGCAATTTGATATAGTTCTATAGTATTCTGTAGTAGTGTTTCTGTAAGAGATTTCTTTAGTGTGATTTCTCTAAGGAGCATTTCCATAATTTTGTAACCCAATTTCCTCTGATAATGGTACAGAGCTTTTTACAAGTACTGTTTTTGCGACAATGTATGTTTTGTGTATACTAGTGTACTTGTAAAAAATAAAACTACCTTTTATTTCCTCTTAAAAAATCTTGGTATATGGTATGTATGATGACGACAACAAGATACGTCACAAGATCTTATAAATCAAGTTTAAACAGCGTGGCAGTTAAATATAAGTTATTAGTTGTATATGTCACAAAATGTAGAAATTAAGTGAGTACTTGGGCTCTGCTCGCTCGCAGTGTGTGTGCAATGCGCAAGTTGGCACCCGACAGAGTGCAGTTCTAGTTTATGACTTAATATTGATATTTAAATAAAAAAAAAAAAACAATAAATTGAATTTACCCCTAGTTTCAATTTGATTGGAACTGATTAAACTTACATTGAGAGCCAGCCATTTTATACATGAATAATTCTTTCTCAAATGGTGCTCTAAGAAATACAGATCCATTCTGTATAAATAACTATCCCAGTATGAACTGGCTGGCTGGCGCAGAGAGAGATGAATGCAAGATGCAATGCAAGGACAGGAGAGAAGGATTGAGGGAAGGCAAGAAGAATGAGAGAGAGAAAGAGAGAGCGAGAGAGAGAGAGAGAGAGAGAGAGAGAGAGTGAGTGTGTGATGCTGCATTGCAGTGAAAAACAGAACCACTGGGACTTTGGCAGTTTAGAGACTTGAAAGAATTAATTGAAAATCATCTCACAAAGAGCTGAGAGGCCGGCAGTTTATACTTTGGAAGCACATTTGAATGTTACTGAAGCAGTAACCACTCAGACTGCGTCACCAGTTACAGTCAAATGCATACCATGTACGTGGCGATCTCCTCTGGTGCATCTCCATCCAGGTCAAACTTGAAGGTGACCATCTTGTGGTTGTGGGTTTCCAGCTGACATTCTACCATCTTGTCACCTGTGTTACATACCTGTACCGAAGAGCAAGACCATTCGCCCAAATTAATATGCTTTGCTGACTACGGTGAGAAGTATATTCGGCATACATTTTAGTTACAGTTTAAAAAATCATGTATACTATACTTGCCATTTGCTGATCATTTTACCTAGCCTGGAAACCAGCCCAAACTGAAAAAAAAATAATAATAAAAGATCCCTGGGCAGATCGGGTCTGGCACTCTTCCGTTTGAATTATATTTCCCTCAGCCCAAAATTGTGATGGACCAATCAGAGCCCACTATTCAAAGTGAGACTATTTTTTGCTGTGACTTTGGTATCTGTTTGGAACTGCCCCTCGGAAAAATAAAATCAACACAGAAGTTCCAGACTAATATCTACGCAGTGATATTAGTCTGGTCCAGGCCAGGCTAACCATTACCACCGTCATAGCGTGTGGGTCTGAAAAATGTGTTGTGACTGACTGCGTGCTACGTGTTCATTGTGAGTTATGATTACCAGTACTTATTTTAAGCAAGTTACAAGTCTCTGCAAAATTCCTTTTTGGAACAAAAAAATAAAAATAAAAAAGGGAAATCAATAGCTCCCTCCAAGGTAGGAAAAACGCATAAAAACCTGGTATGCTTTCGGAAATTGTTGGCAGCAATGTAAAGTATATATGATTTGAAGTCCATGGTTTACAAAAAAAAATGTACCTACATTTAGCATGCTGAGCTTAGGCCTACTGATCTTCTCCTGGCGGGAACGGGTGCGCGTAGACCTGCGGTGATGTTTGCGGACCTTCCCTTCACCCTTCAGTCCGTAGGTCCCCTCACAGCCATCACTCAGCTCCTTACCTGACGTGGCATCCGAGTTGATGCTGGTTTTGTGAAGAAAGGGGGAGACATTTTCACGGATCAGTCCTTTATTCATTACCGGCAGTATGACTCATCTTGGATGAGTTGCCTTTGCAAAACACAGTGGAAAACCGGGCCTCCAAATGTTTTGTTATAGGCTTCAATGGTTGTCTGAGACCAAATAATATTAATGTGCTTAATACTTAATACCCATGTTCTGTTGCTCTTGCTAATGTAAAAGGAACACGGTAGTGTTCATAAATATGCCTGGACAGTGGGCATATCCAAATATAGATGGATCCAGACAAAGTAAATGGGGCATACGATAGGCCCCAAGAGTCTTGATTCTGCTGCAAACTGTTTATCCCGACGCAGGGAGTGTCAGGGATTCAAGGATTTGAACAGAAAGTAATAAGGCTTTCGTTAGAGCTCATAAACCGTTTAAAGAATTAGGAGGACATGCTCAAATAACATACAAATTCAATTATCATATAAAACCATTAGGTCAACCTTTACACAAGGAAACTTACCTCATAAAGTGAACTGGAAGTACATGTACAGTACCGCAACATCTGCATTCACATTTCATTACAATATTATTAAGGAATGTAGTTGAGTAGCTGTGGCTGCTGCAGTCAAAAATAGTACTAAGACTGAAACTAGAAAATACAAATCAGAATCTATGTACGTACGGCAATTATTTAAACCATAAAGTTTAAGTGAAGGGCACCTGGTGTCCTAGGGCTGCATTTAACAGGCTCTGAGATGCAGTCTGATAGCGTGCCACAGGTTCGAATCCCTATCCCGACGTCCTTTACTGCATGTCACTCCCTATCTCTCTCTCTCCCCATTACGCTTCTGTCTAGTTTTTATGTAAATAATATATTATTCAATTAAGCAATTTCACCCCTAAATAGAACCTACTAATCTGTTAAATAAAACTTAAAAAAATAAAAAGGTTTAGTAAAGGATAAATGTTATATCAGAAGGTTGTCTAAGGTTGAGAGCTGGTCTAGATTGGCTACATCTAACAAAATCACCACATGATCCAAACACCTCTCTACTGTAAGTTGAGAACAGCTAGTACCTGTCATAGCTCTGTCCCGCTGTCGGTTTCTCAGTAGCTTGATCCTACAGACAGAACAAAATGCAGAAAATATGAACAACCAGGGGGAAATAAAGGATGATATCAAGTGTCAGGCGTTTCATTTTGAGACGCTAACTCAGAATTTGACAAGAGTGTGAAGAGGAAAAGGTGGATAGCACTATGTTGAAGCCCAATTTATACGCCATGGCACGCTGAAAATATAGCCGATCTACCGGTTAACATAGATCAGCCATTTTCAGCGCGTGACACCATTGTACGACCAAGCATGAATTAACTATGAGGAGCCTAGAGGAATTAAACCACATGTCATCCATACCTCCAGGTTGCTCTCTGTCGTGCTCTGACTCACAGCCCCTGAGGGAGCGGCGGCCTGTTTCTGCTGAGTCAGATTGGAGCTGGAAGGCCCCGATGATGCTATCTGAGAGTCGGTGGGCAGCGGCGCCGGAGCGTGGCTCTGGGCCTGATGCCGGGCCTGCGGAGGAGGTATCTGGCATAGGCTTTGGGTGGAGTCCAATTGAGCAGCGGCGGCTGTGCCAGCGTCCTGCCCATTCAATACAGGTGGGGTGAAGACTGCAGGCTGGGTCGGCTGAGCAGAAGGCTTTGGCTCTGGGTGGCTGAGCAGGGTCTGCTGTGGAACCTGCATAGAAAAAGGAAGCCAGAAGTTAAACGGATTTAGCAGATAACACGTATTTATGCACCGCTGTCGAGTCACCACGAAGGGATTTGTTCTCCAGAAAGATTTTTGCTAAGATCCTAACTTTATTAGAGAGCTATAATGACCTTAATGTTGTTAACCCATTTCAAGCTATTGGGTATAGAACTAAACGTAACTTTTCTTTTGCAACAGCACGTCACACCACCACTAAGGCTTAGTTGTTTTCATCTCTTTATCATTGCATTAGGCTCCATTTAACACAAACATATTATCTTTGTCAGTAATAGAAACCTGTGCATATTTCAACGTGTTTTGAAATGCCACCCATACATTGACAGGATGTTTTTGTTTTGTTTCGATTCTTTGGTGACATGACGCACATTGATTGTGCAGAAACGTACACAATATAAAATAGATTATCAAGTCAAGGCTCACACGCAAGACACAGCAAATCCACCCTCGACACACACAACTAGTTAGTTCCGATTCACACCTTCTTGGTAAACACGAGCATTATGCTGCAGCCATAATAATTACCTGTCTCAGAGGCTGAGCGCTGGTGACAGGGGGCAGGTGTGCGTGTTGTGACGGGGTGGGGTGCGCGTGCATGCCATGCGTGCCTAGGGCTTCCACAAGCGCAGGCTGCGGATGAGACACTTCGGATCTAGCAGCCGTGTGTTGAGGGGTAACGGGACACCACTGCTGGGGTTGTGGGGATGGGGGCCCTACCATAGCTAGTGGGGGTGTGGGTGAATGTAAGAGAGGCGCCGAGATGGGGGGAGACAAAGCGCTTTCTATGTGCAGGGGGGAGAGGGGAGAGACCGAGGGGGTTACAGGGACGGTTTTGCCAGGAGAGAGGAAGATCGGAGGTAGAGGGGTCAAGTTTGAGGAGGAGTAGGATGGAGGAGCGGGACAGAGTTGATGGTAGGAGTAGTCATTGTCGGTCATAGCCGCCATCACAGGGACCGTTAGAGGGACGGTTTTGGCAGGAGAGAGGAAGATCGGAGGCAGAGGGGTCAAGGTTGAGGAGGAGGGAGGAGGAGTAGGGTGGAGGAGCAGGACAGGGTTGAGGGTAGGAGGAGTCACTGTCTGTCATAGCCACCATCGCTTGGACAGAGGGAAACTGTGAAGGGAACTGAAGACACAGGAGGAAACAGGAAGACATAGCATAATTAAGAGAAGGTTTGAAAGTAGGAGGATAGTGCATCAAGCAAAATCTAGTCTCTCAAGCCAGACAACTCTTCCACATCTTCGAATACTACAGTCTGTAGCCTTCATCCGTTTGTCATTTCCATTGATGAAAAGATACCCCCCCCCCCTAAATTTCAAGTACCCAATAATCTTTACCCCCCTTTTTGAGGGGCGCCAGCCTCTCCTATATAGAGATTTTCGCCACAACACGTGTCACTGACAATGCCATTGACAATTAAATTATATTTTACGTCATTAAGTGGACGAGCAAATCAACGTTTCTAAATACAGTGCAACCGTTTTAATTCAGCTCAGGGCTTTATATATATATAATTATATTAACATTAAATACATTGATTTTTTTAAACATTTCATCATGGTTAAAAGATAATAACATAAGTTTAGGAGGTTAATTCATGAGGAAGTATATTAATTTTCTTTTAATTGGATGACGCACGATGATAAGGGCACCCCTCACTTCACACGGGTGTGATTTTTTTCTCCACAATTTAGCCATTATGGTATGCCAATCAATTCCTTTGGTCCTACTCCGACCGTCCAACACTCACTGCTCACATGGCCACCCCAGCCCGTAGGAATACTCACTGCTCACAGGGGCCACCCCAGCCCGTAGGAATACATGCAGTGACAAATATCATCCTCCCCGCCCGGCTTCCCTTCCCCAAACACGGCCCATTGTGTTCGCACAGACGGCCGACCAAGCCGGATGCACATCGGTGGATACTAACCCACATCATCTGTTGTGGTGGGCAGGCACTTTACCACTGCGCCGCCCGACGAAAAGATACATTTTAAAATGGCTTTAAATATATTTTGGATTTTCTCATTTCTGCTAAGAAGCAAGCTGGGTACTGGTATAGGACTTATCTATGTGACTGCAAAGGCGAAACGTGTGTGGTTTTTCAGCACTTCAGAAGCATTCGAAAATTGCGTGAGTCAAGAGTCTTGAGAGACTAAACAACGTCCAAATCTTCTGCTGAGGCATCCACTGAATAAAAAAAAAATCAGACTAAAGAAAACGGAAATGGGTGTGATAAGCGTGAGGGATTCTATAAGCGTTATACCTGGGACGGGTGTGATGAGCGTGATCGCTAAGCGTTATACCTGGGATGGGTGTGTTGGTGGCAGCGCGGTGGAGATATGCAGGGGATGGACCTGGTGATGGACAGGGGCCTGAACCAATGACGGTTGAGGAGGAAGTGCATGGGAATGGGTCAAATTCTGCCCGTGACTCGGCCCATCTTGTCCGAGTTGTGAAATGCCCTGACCGGCCGAAAGCATCAAAGGAGAAGGGGGAGAGAAATGCACCGGAAGTTGGATGGATGATGGAAGGGACAGCCACACCCCCCCACCCCCACCTCTGTGCTTTTCCTGCCATTGACTCGGACCAGAATGGCTTACATTCTGTCCATCCTGTCATGCATCTGCTGCACAGAGCTTTGAGCTCACTGCTCTGCCGACACGGAGCAGGCACGGGGCTTAGCGGATGACAGCACAGTTATTGTTTTCATTATTGCTTCCGTAAGCCCTCTGTTGGCCGCTTTCCGAGGAAACTCCTGTTTATTGGGCACGTTCACACACCAAAAAAAAAAAAAAAAGGCAATCCCTAATATTTGTCTAAAGTTGAGGTCAACACCAGGGCAAAACAAGCCATTTTCAAATAAATACAAATACATTTCTGATCAAAATTCTTACATCACGTTGGGAGCTTGTATACTTTTCATTTTATTTATTTATTGTTGGCTTTATTGTTGGCTTTGTAGTTTGAGTAGATGTGGTTGTTGGTCTCATCTTTGCTCACTAAGAAAACTGCAAATTACAGTAAAGTGGAGTCAAAGAAAAGTTTACCAATGCTGTACACACAGGGCAAGATGCAAAATTTGCCACACAGAGTCAATCCTTAATTTGCCTCTTCGCTCACATTGAATGGACGTGAATGAGAGGTGAATATGCCATTGGCTCATGTGTGACTGTGCCCACTTTTTCCCCTTCTCCATCCATGGTGGAAGTAGATACAGAAACAGAAACACCTACTCAAATCTAATGTTTGCAGTTCCAGATGTCAGTAGCCGTGTTGTCATAAACTAACAATATTTCTCACGTCAAGTTTGCATTCTGTTTTGCATCTTTATGTTACAACAACATAATTACTGGACACTGCTGTGACAAAGTGTGCTATGAGGAATGGAGTTCTACCTGGTTCAGGAAAGCTGTGGTGTAGAGATGGGGATGGAACTGATGAGAAATGAAAGAAAAGAGCATGGTCAGAGCTGGGGGAACTCAAAATGGCTAGATGAATGAAGTTCATGATCATCACTGTTCAACTCACCTGCTGTGCCATGGGTGCAGTGGCCGGAAGGTTCTGGGCCGTCACCATTTGGCTTGATCCTGGGTAGGTCTGCGGGGCTGCCGCTTGTTGAGGAAGAGATGAATAGGCCTGCCCCACTGCAGCAGACTGGGCAGGCATGTACTGGCTTGGCACTTGGCCC
Organism: Benthosema glaciale; assembly: GCA_900323375.1. Classification (NCBI taxonomy): domain Eukaryota; kingdom Metazoa; phylum Chordata; class Actinopteri; order Myctophiformes; family Myctophidae; genus Benthosema; species Benthosema glaciale. Next base: position 10,752 of record OOFJ01140921.1, read on the forward strand.
ATCTGTGGTTGCAACACATTAGTGGAAGTGGGCGCATTGCTTTCAGACTGACCTGCAGCGAGGTACACTTGCTGGGCTGGAGGGACTTGTGGATTTGGAGCAGACGTGGGATAGGGCTGGGAAGCAGGGACCTGAACCTGCTGAAATGTAGGCTGGGCTAGCTGTTGGTTCTGCGATGGAACTGAACTCTGCATTGCTTGGTGGCTGTGTTGTTGTTGTTGCAATATTGGGGCTGGTTGTTGATTAATAGAGGTCTGAAGGCTATGCTGAGACTGAAGTTGTTGTTGTTGTTGCATAACCATTTGCTGGTCATAATAACCGAGCTGAACATGAGCTTGCTGGGTGTACTGTACATTAGATTGAGCGACTGGCTGTGAGGGTTGTTGTTGGTGGTGCTGTTGTTGAATTGGGATTGGCTGGCTGTAATGCGTCGGTGAGGAGGAGCTCTGACCAGCCTGATGACTAGACAGCAACACCTGCTGAGGAGCACCGGGAGCCTGGGTAGGGAGGCACTGGGCAGCGGCTACCACAGTGGGCCCGCCCGTTGCAACAGGGTAGCTCTGCGACGGCACCGTAGGTCCAGTCTGTTGGACAGGCATGGACGCTGCAGCAGCAGCAGTAGCGTGTTGCTGAGCGGGAGCAGCAGGGTATCCCGTCACTGCAGCCGCCGCCTGTTGCTGCTGAAACGGTGCTTGGTAGTTCTGTGCAAATTGTTGCGCCGTGGCCGATGCAGCTTGAGCGTGTGGCATACCTGGAGCAGCATAGCTGGCTGCAGAAACGGCTGGCAGACTGGCTGGAGGTAGGGCTGCACTAGGATGACTATGTCCAGACTGAATGTACTGGAGGGGAGCGTGATGAGCTGGGCTGGAGGAAGGAAGGCTCTGGAGTGAAGCTTGGTTCTGGAGGCCTGCAGTGTTGACCTGAGTGAGGACGAAAAAAATTAACTATTTTAGAATCTCTTGGGGGGAGGCCTGTACATGGGGCCCATGACAAAGGCCCACAAAAGCTACAGAAATTGGCACACTCAATACAGCATGAACAACGCAGGATGTAAACATAATGAGAGGATGAAGGATTAAAAATAAGTTCATAAAACATCCGTCTCCACAATGAGCAGGCGGCAACAGGTGTGCACTAAAATAAGGAAGGACACACGGGAAGGAGGGAAGGCGAGGGAGGTGGTGAGAAAAGACGTTAGACGGCCACTGCTCCTCGTACCACCAGTGGCCATCTGTCCAGAGCAGTGTCACACGATGTACACAATCCTGACGTAGGGGAAACAAAAACTAAAAACTAAAACACAGCTGGGCACGTAAGTCAGTGAAGCGGAAAGACAGACTGTTAATGTCATTAGTCAGCAGGACATGAAGTTGATCTGCAACAGTTTGTCCCACGCATCGCCCCAAACATTAAGACTAGTGATTTCTACGGAGACAGTAAGGCCTTCAAAAGGCAGCAAGGTGCAGACAGCAGACAGGAGATCAGACTGGCTCCATGCAGAACAGTGCTGGGCCCTCCTACAGGCTAGGAGGTTATCGGCAATGCAAGCGTCGGATTACCCAAACGGAAGACAACAGGGGGTAGGGGGCTTGTCGCCGATGAGAACCTACCACTCCCTCAGCCCCGGCGCTTCGCTTCTCTCCAGCACAGTAGCTGGCCCGGCGGTCATGGGTGGGCTTGGCTTCCCCAACCAGACCGCCGCTCTGAAGTTCAACCTTCAGGCTGCCGCCTCCATAGCTGCGGGCAGGCCGCTGG
>OOFJ01140950.1:9075-29685 GCA_900323375.1 Benthosema glaciale
GTGAGTGATGGCGAGGAGAGTATAGAGGAGAAAGGCGAAGGAGGGAGGTGTGTGTGTGTGTGTGTGTGTGTGTGTGTGTGTGTGTGTGTGTGTGTGTGTGTGTGTGGGGGTGGGTGTGTGGGTGTGTGCGTGCGTGTGTGAGTGTGTGTGGGCAGGCATGCATGCCTGAGGTTGCTGAGATTCTGTCTTCTCAACATTAATAAGGACTTCCTTCCTACCAGACAGAGTCAAACACCTGATCACTTACCAGCGAGGAGGACATGCCCACGCATCCCTCACAGCTGGCAGCCTCTGCAGGCTAATAAGGATCGGCCTGTACGTGCACCTCTGCTGCCCATCAATCATAATGTTCAAAGTGCTCCGGATTTTTACTGTGTACAAATTAGCGTTTCTCTCCATGCATAGCTTACTTAGCGTGTTCGTGCAATACGTCTTTGGGTTCAATTCCCGTTCACGTTTACATTTTGCAGATTAGAACTATTGCCGAGAGACAGAGTGAGAAATAACGCCTCTCCTGTATTCCGTTTTAGAAATTATTACTATTTCTCCAATTGCAATACATTTTGGAACTCTCTTGAAAATGTTCAGCCAAGGTACACTTAGGTGAAATGTGCATTTTTATGATGTGCGTAACCCCTTATTTTTCTTGTTTAAATATCAGGTTTTGAAATGGTTTTTCCATAATTGAATTAGAGTGGCTAGTCACAACCGACTCAAGTGTACGTCCACAGAGCTTGTAGCCCAGACGCTGTCAGGGAACCTCTTGGCCCCCTGGCCCGATGGACGAGTTAACAGGACCTGAACAGAAGATTGTCCCATTCACAGAGCTGGGACCCTCCTCGTGGTGTAATTGTGCTTGTGTGATCGACCAAGATATTGATGGAATTACAGCTTTTGTTATGTTAGATTATGAATGTATTATATCGTGAATGCAACGGGCCACGTACCAACTTGCTCTTGCAGCATCAGTTCGTTCAAAATTGGCCTCGCTCGCTACAGTGACAGTGTTACGTGGATCCTATTACTATCAACATACCTCCCAGGAAGGGGATGTTTCAGCAGAGAGTCAGCTCGCACTTCCTTAAAAGTTGACACAAGCAGTCATGTGGGTCTATTCAGGGAACAGAATATCCTCCCAAACTAAATCTAAACCTACTGCACTACAGGCTTGTAGCCAAACAGCTTATCCCAGCGAAGGTCAGCATAATATATTACTGTATACCAATATGAGTTCACAGACCGCCTAAGTAACTGTATATTTAATATTCTGCATCATCTGTTCTTCATGTTCTGTGCTCAGTCTGTAACACAATCAATGGCAGCGGTTGTTCTCGTGCTATGAGGACGGCTGGTGAATGAGAGTGCGCGATGATTGAACATCATTCATATGCACAACAGAGAAACAACAAAGTGGCCACACACACGTAGCTAAAGTTCCTTGTGGACACAGAGATACAAAAACAGTGTTTCAGACAGACGAGCATGTGTTCTTCAGGGTATTGATTGCCAATACCATGAAGAAGGCAGCTGTTTTTTTCCTTTTTTTTTAATAAATCTCTCTGCGTTTCCAATAAACCTTTGCACTTTAGCTACATGTGTGCTGCCACATTGTTGTTTTTGGTGATCTTTTCTAGGGATGCACGATTATGAAATTATTGACCGATATCCAATCTCCGATTATTTGCAGGGTCATATCTGCCGATATCGATTCTGACCGATTCCGATATTATTCAGAGGACCAAAATGGAAACAAGCCTATAGGCCCTATAGGGGCTTCCCCCAAAGCCTGTTAATAAAGTATTCAATCAATCAATAAATAGATACTCTTTTCTAAGTGTCTGTTTTCATAACTGAATGAGATGAGTATAAATTAAATGTAGACTTTTTTTATTTATTTTTTTCTGGTGAAAACCGATTAAATCATTGTCTTATTTTGAGATCATTCCGATACCGATATGGTATTTTTATGACCGATATGGACCTTTCCGATTATGGATTCTTTTCCATTAATCTGCACCACAAAAGGACTGGTGAAGGTGGCCCTACTGTGATCTTTGCGTGTCCTCAATCACAGGAAAAAAATGCATACATTTCCAGTAACTGCTTAAATATTGGCACGTTGTTTGTTGTTACCACTATGCCATGTCCACGACCAGGTATGCTAAAAACCTAGCCATGTTTAACAGTATACCAAATACTACAGCTCAGCTGGCACAGAATGGGCTCATGAGGATGCAACTATAGACATTACCAAGAAATAACTCCACCAACTCTTAAGAGTATTATAATATTTCCATAACTTCCATAACAAGGTTTGTTGTGACTATTCCTGTCTTTAGCTTTTCCAACAGAACAGATTTGAGTGAATCCAACCCTACGTCTTTTTAGGCATGCAGCTATTCTACCATACTGAGGTTCTCAGCTCTATGTTTGATTAGGGCAACACACAGGAGGTCCGCTGCCATGCTGTTTTCTTTACCTGGGCCCATAACTCTTAAAAACACACAAACACTTGGGTTCTAAATGACCTGTTCATCACACAGTGACAGGAGAGGTGATTCTGGACTCTTGGTGGGCCCAGGTGTGCAGATCAGGACAGGCCGTGGCCGTTGCCAAGACCTGTTGGCATGGCGACTGCAGGACCATGGAAAGTTCTGGAATCTGTCGCAACTGGCAGGGTGCTCTTGAGTGGGACTGGTGTTGGCTTTGCCTCCAGCTGTTTCTTTACTAGACATGCTGAACGCCAGCGAGCTGCCAGGGGGCCAAGATCAGCCCAGCGAGTCTGGCCACACACAGGCCACTTATACACACATATACACCCACAGTTATACAAACACACACACAACAACAAATACATAAGCATATTCTGCAATCGTCTTAGCATAGCCTAGCACTGTAAAACACAACAACATTTTGTAGTATCTGTAGACTAGTGCATCCATAATCATACTAATTATGATTCTTTGCCTTGCATTGATCAAAACTTGAAATGCATTTAAATTAGGGCTGCCGGATAATTAGCTTGGATGATTATTCTGAAGTATGTGTCTTTATTTACATTTCAGTTGTTGCTTCTGTTTAGAACATTTACTCGCCATATATATTATTATTGAGTGGTGCAGCCACTCCATTGCGTAGCTATGTGTCCATCCCTATGTATGTGTGTCCCTCCATATGCATGTCCTGTGTCCGAGCATGGACAGCTGAAATACCTCAGCAATACCACTGGATGGTACTGTTGCGCAGTGTCTCTCTCTCTCTCTCTCTCTCTCTCTCTCTCTCTCTCTCTCTCACACACACACACACACACACACACACACACACACACACACACACACACACACACACACACACACACACATGCCAGTGAAGAGGGCTTGTACAGTACAGTATAGTAGCCTACAGCACAGTACAGTACTAGTCTGATTGTCAGACTCTGAGCCTAAAGGGCGGGGTCTATGGGCTGGAAACCAGTACAGTACAGTACAGTACAGTACAGTACAGTACAGTACAGTACAGTACAGTACAGTACAGTACAGTACAGTACAGTACAGTACAGTAGCACCACTCAGTTCAGACAGGTCAGATTTTTGAGTGGAAGGAGCTCTGTGTGTGGGGTCTGAGCACGAAAGAAGAGCACGAAAGAAAACATTAATAACTCTGTCATTTCTCGACCGCTTCGGATGTGGGGCGGCTCGCCGGATCCGGTCCCACACGCTGGACGCGTTCCTTGGGGTCTGGATGTTCCGGGGACCCCCCAGGGAACACAACACAGTAACTCTGTCATTTCTCCACTGTTTCGGACGCGGGGCAGCTCGCCGGAAGCGGGCAAGCACCCTGGCCACGTTCCTGTGGCTCTGTAACTTCCGGGGACCCCTCACACAGAGTTGCACCACTCACTTCACACAGGTGTGATTTAGTTTTTTTATAGCGGACACCGAGGATAAACTGTCTTAGATTTTTGGAGAATTATTTCAAGTATTAACAAATGGCAATATAGCATATACAGTACCCTCATACTTCCACTTTAGTGAAGTTCTATCTGTGGTACTTGAAACCCTTAATCGAGGAGCCTTTGAAGGTGGTGTCAGTGAATAATCGCTCCGCTGAAATGGCTACACCGCAGAAAAATAAACTTCGCCATCGTTGTTTTCCTTGCGTGGTCGACGGGTAATTCATTGAATAAAGAGAAATAGTGGGGAATTCTTTTGAGGCGTTTGTTTGATAATTCATTACGTTTTCTCGCAATGGGGGGAAAGTGGCTGCGGAAATTAAAATTTATTGAAATCTATTTGAGTGGTAGAGTTGGCTGTGTTTCTTGGACCTATAGCCCTCTCTGACTTGAACAGCATGTTTTGGTCAATGAGGAGGCTGAACTCCTTTTGTGGGTTTGCTCAGAGGTTAAGATGGTTTAAGTCGGTGGTGGATATAGAGCTGCAGCTGGAGTCATTAGTAGAAAAGGTGATGGATTAGTATATGAACTGATCTAACAGGCTTTGAAGAAGCATGCATAAGATGGACAGGTATGTATATATATATATATATATATATAGTTTGGCCGCTTATTCTTTCAGTCATGACCCAGGAGGCGTCCATACTAGATGCCCCGAACCACCTTAGCTCGCTCTTTTCTAAGTGAAGGAGCACAGTACTCTTGAGTTTCTCACAGATGACTGAACTTCTCTGCAGATGCAGGCCACCTGTCTGAGAAAACTAATTTTGGCCGCTTGTAACCTCAATCTTATTCTTTCCGCGCTGGTATCAAGCACCGAAAATAGCTGATCTGCAAGCTCAAAACACGTTGCAGCACGATGCATTGGGAGCTTGTAGATCAGCTACTTTTGGTGTGTGACACCCGGGGCAGCAAGCATTCACTCTTGGAAAGGAAGCCGATACGGAAGTCATGAAAATGTTGCAGTTCTCATTAATGGCCCTAGACGGTGTTGCTGATTCCCCAACTTCAGCCACAAATATTATTTCCATTCCATAGAGCATAGAAGTCATGATGTGACTCGCTCATCCCCTGGTTCCCAGAAGCATTTTCTCTATGAAGACTAACATCACCTTTCTTAAAATTGTCTCATCCGGCGACAGTTTTTGTCTCTGTGTCTCTGTTTTTATACCACGATTTTGCAACCCATTTTTTCGCCCATGTGTCGATTATCTAATGTAATCCTGGGCGCTATACACTTCCTCTGCCAACCTGGGCAGGGCAAGGGACTGACCTCATGCTTCCTTCCTATGCATGAAGAGGTGAATGCATGAAGCTGCTTCTTTTCACCTGACAGGGGGGTAGTTTAGAGACCAGGATTACTGCATGTTTTTTTGTGAGGGTACACACTAAGGTTATAAACACTTATTTGTAACACTTTTTAAACGTGTCATAGTGTTTCGTTTATAAACACAAGAACATGTTTAATCGCCGGTAACACCTTTTAAACACATAAACGTGTTTACTTTTTAACAATCAAAATCACTCATATACGTGTTTTTGAATTTGAACACTAGGTGTTCTCTGGGGTGTTTCAGGTGACTCGTGTTTGTTCTAGTGTATTTTATATCCATAAACACTTGGCATTTAATTATTACACACTGGCGTTTAGGTTTTAATTGCGTCACATGTTCCAGGGATTTGCAGTGTACCTATACCTACCCTCGGGGACACAGAGGGAACATGCAAAATCCACACAGACATTTCTCACAGTCAGTTGATTCTTCATCTCCGTCTGAGTAAAGAAATAAATATTAATATTTTTGGAACACAATTCTTATTTGACATGACATAAGAAAGGTCTATGAGAATTCAGAATGCGGGAAAAAATGCAACCCAGGTAGGATGTATTGTGTAGTACATTATGCCAGACTTCGGGGCTCTATTGGAGTCAACGGTGACTTGACTTGAAATTATGCTTGGTTTTATTACCTGCTTAGTAAACCTTTTCATAAATACTTCAAGTATGATATGCATTTTGTAAATGATGGTCCCATTAAAATTGATGACAAAGCAGGGTATGTTTTCAGGGGTTGTGTCTGGGTTCTACAGAGTGGATAGCAGCTAAAGTAAAGTTTTCAAATAATACAGTTTGTAGTATTGAGTCAAAAGTACAATATTTCCATTAGGTCGGAGTGGAGTCGAAGTATCAAGTATTGAAAAAGTAAATACCGGTACAAGCAAAGTAAAAGTACCTAAAATGTACTTAGAGGAGAATTCAGTGATTTGGGTGATTTGGTCCGCCCCGCTAACAAGACATGCACATGCACACGCTCTACAGTGGGGGGGACACGCAACAGGCCAACATCACGTGCACCAAGGCCCGCCCCGCTCCATCCTGATTGGAGGAAGCGCCCCTCTATCCTGATTGGATGAAGGCTTTGCCACCCAAAGCCCCAACTGAAACATTTTTTTTTACCCCTGCGGTTCACTGGGGACAGGGAGGAACTAATTATATGGTCAGCACACTCTATAGTAGGGAGGATTGTCACAAAAAAATGTGATATATGAATTAAGTGAAATCACTGAATATACCTTTAAGCACAGCTTTTGAGTAAATGTAGTTACTTTCCACCACTGGCTTCTTAATTCTCCCCCAACCTGCAGTGTGGACGTCCTGATAGCCTGTTGAGATGATGAGGTATGACGTGACTGACTGAAAGACTTCCTCTACGACGTCCCCTCTTGCCTGGGCACATAGTGGGTGGATACGGTTAGCGGCAGTCATAACAAGCATTTTTCAAAAATGAACTTCATTCGATGACAAGGTTGGACATATTGAATGCTCGTCAGTGTTTCTCGATCCAAGCTTCATATGTTGCAGTCCAACAAAGACAAAAGTGCAAATGGCAAAGACATAGAAAAGATGGTGTTTTTGGAAAATGGCACACACTGAAACCCAGTGTCGGGGTCTTCGTGGACTGCCGGCTGCAATGGTCCGACCTATACCATTCGGCACGGGAAAGCGCACATGCTTCAACACACACAGCTTGCTTGAATTGCGTGGCTTTAAACAAAGATACTTATTGAACTCAACCCAGGCGCTGGTCCAGTATGAGCTATTACGTTTTCTGTTGCATGAATTTTCTAGTGTGAAGAAGGTCTTTTGACCGAAATGTCATGGCCTCTTAACTGAAATGTCACTCTTTTAATGTAAGATAATAAATGTGTGTCATGCCTGTTATGCATGTGGATTTTAACCACTTTAACCCTATTTATTTAATGGAGTCCCCCCAATAGCCCCGGATCCTTTTTCCCTGCCAAAGCTCTTCACCAGAATAGGGATGCTAGGGGTGGTTATGGTAACACATCCTTATTCCAACGTTGTTGGAAGTCTAAAAAATAAGTTAAGATTCCTGAATACATGTTTACATGGCCGTTGTCTGTTGCTGACATTGCAGTCAGTAGTCACACAGTCACTTCGACATTAAATCTGATTTGTACTTTGTTAATAATAATAAAGAAATATAATAGCTGACAATAGAGGCAATTTTCGGTTTCTTATAGATACACTTATTGTTAATTTACAAAATTGATAGGTCGGACTCAGAATGAGAAGATTGAGTTAACTTTTTTATTTCTTCTCCATGTCTTATCGTCAGTTTGCCGTATAGAGGCTATGCGCGTGACCGTGACATCATCATCATACCCGGAAGTTATGCGGCAACGCCTACTGAGTGGCAAAAAAACTACTTTTCTGGCCTTGACAGCCCATACCTCCAAACAGAAAGGTCCTATCTGATTGCTGGTTAAACGGCATTATAAACTCACATTGCCAACTCACTTTGCCACTCGATTTGGCACTCGATTTCCCCATTCACTTTATGAATGCGCATGCCCGTTATTGGCTATCCAGCCTTCGTCAATGTGCCATTTTCTGCGTGACACCGGAGGGCAACTAAGTATAAATCACCTTTTGCTCTCAGCAGTATAGCCTGTCCCACCCATCTGTTCTCATTTTGCCACCTGAGGGAAAACAAGAGCTAAAAGGAAGGTGACAACAGTTTTCCCTTCTAGTTTACCTCCATGCACCACACTGAGTCTGACAAGCTGCTGAAAAATAGGACCAGGTCACATTTCACCCCTCAAAAGAATGTGCAGGGGCTGAGTAACCCTGTGGTCTGTGTTGGCATGTTTGAGCTGGCTCTTCATAATGTGTAGTGTGTGCCATCGAAGACCCAGGGCATGAACACCAAAGAGAACTACCCAGGGCGTTTCTTACTTTGGACTTGCACAAATCGAAGCCAAAACCTAATAGTAGCACCGTAATCAGTCTTCCTCTTCCCCCTAATATTAGCACCCTTTTTTCTCAGGGGTGGCGGTTGGAGCATTTGGCTCAATATATCCTCTTTGACCTTAGATTCAGTTCTGTTGGCTTCAGCAAGGCACCTTTGTCATAATCATCAGTCAGCACACTAACACAATGCTGTGTTGACCTTGCCACTGACAGGATGAAAACCAATACTCAGAAAATGGGGAAAATAAGCTGTGTTCCTAGTGTATGTAATGTATTTATTATTATAAGCTGCTGTTAATACAGTACATTGATTAAATATGTGTAAAAGCCACGGACAGACTTAACCACTTTCAACCTGGCAGTGGCAGCTAATGCTGCGCGTATGATTTTCAAAAGATTTTAAAACTTTTACAAAATCTCTCGATCTTCAAGCTCACGACGGGGCTACTTCCACTACTTTTGTTCGTTTATGAAGAAAACAACATAGCATCCGACATTTTGCATGCAGATCTTCGCCAGGCCTGCTCGCTAATGCCCACCCAGGGCTGTGTCAGTCATGGGGTGCCGCCGGCAGGATACGGGGGAAGCTGCGGGGGTCGTGTGGTCGGAAAGCTAACTTTGGTTAGACATAGCATTGGTCCGGCATGCGTTGGGGGTTGGGATAGGGTTCAGGTCCATTCAGAGTTAGATTTTTCGGTGGTTTCGGTGCTCTCACCACCGAACGGCGGTTTGGGTCGGCATCGCTCATAGTTTTATCGCCACCGCACTCCTTCCACCGTTCGCGGGCGTTCCCGGTGACCGCACCGAACGGTGGTGAGTAAAAACAGAGAGCAGGCGCTAGAACGAGCGGTGGTTTGCGGTGGTTTGAGGTGATGTGATGTCATGTTGTAGTTTTCGGTGAAGCGGTGGTCACCTAAACCACCGAAAAGTCTAACTATGAATGAGCCTTTAGGGTTAGGTTTAGGCATTAATGAATCCCCACTGCCGTGGTTTACCTTATCAACGCGTGTCTTATCAAGCACTGGTCTGGTGTGCAGAGAGGCGACATTCATGGGGCCAATTGTCCCAGAGCGTCCCAGCTGTGCACACTCGTGCGTGAGTCACATGACATGACACAACTCAAAATGGCTGTGCACAAATGTTTACATGTAGCATCACAAGCGGCTATCGTTTTTTGTCAGATAAAAAGGTGATTAAAGCTGATTAAACGATGCAATGAGTTTTTCACGTAGCTATGTGTTTGGCGCTTTGCCTCCCTAGCGCCACCTTACGGTGTCTACGTGACCAGCGGCCAGACGGTTAAGTTTCCCGCCAATTGGTACAGTGATGGCTGTGATTAGCTGTTTACATCTGCAGATGCTCACACGGATGGACAGAGAGAAGAACAGGAGCAAAGACAATGTTCTCCGCCTCCCAGCTGTTGCGCTCTAATTGCAAGATAATGAAATACGGAGATACCGGGTTTCTGCTCGACAGAGGCGAGCGCATGCAAGGGACTAAACGTGCATTTGGTCTGACAAGAAAAGACTATACATCTATACGTCCTTATCTTCTGTATAGGCTACTAACCCCTCTTCTTAATAGAAAATAAAAGTTGAATTGATCCCTCATGTTAATGGTAAGTCAGCTTACCGTATATATTCACATTCACAACTTGAGCTACTTAGTTGCAACATATGGAGTCATTATTGAACCCTAGTTAGATAAGAGAGGCCACAAAAATGGCCTCTCTTTTATCAAAACCATATAAACATTGGTGATGTCAAGCCAAAGCAGACGTTAAAATGTGGTACAGTTACATAGAGAAATAAATGGTAGGCTATGCCCTAATTGCAGAAAGGAACTCTGAGACAATTTGGTCAAAGCACCTGAAATCTTGGGCTGTATTTAGTGCCACCACCACTGTTGTGAGCTGTGTTGGCTTGATGCACCTGTGTGCTGAGTTTGCAGGGGAACCGTCTTGCCTAAAGGGCAGAGTATGTCAATTAGACATTAGGTGATCTATGGTCAATCAAGCCACCCAGTATGTATGCATTCTCACTGCAAATTAATTAAAACTGATATCCAGTAAAGGCCAATATTCTTTCTGCCACTAAATGTCGGCGATTTATCATTGAAATATCCTCAGGTTTTGTGTATAGGTACTTTTGGACCTCGGGTCCAGTGGGTTTGATGCTTGGCCAGGGACAATATATTGCCCTTGCCAACAGTCCAAGCTGTGAACGCTTGTCTGAGAGTTACCGTAAATCCTTCTGCTTGCACCGCTAAGAAGCTCAGAAAGCCACAGCCCATGCTATTTGCCACCCCTGTGGTCCTTACAGGTAGCCACTGAGACTCCCCAAATTATGATCTCCATGTGTAGGGGAGCAACACGAGAACAGAGCTCAATGGATAAAGAACTACCTGTTGCCCCCTTGTTTTTCATCAATGGATACAGACGAGTGCTGTCTGGTCACCCCTGTGCTGATTCATGTGTCCAATGTATTGGATGTGTGGTGATTAATGGGAGATTATTGTGGGATGTTTACGGCCCCTCTGATAAAAAAAAACATTCAGATTTCAAATAATTCCTGTATGAACTTTCCATTTGTGGCTGCCATTCCTCCAAAGCATAATTAAAGCTTTAAATTCTTGAACTTGTACACCCCCTAATTTAAATTGATGTGTGAGTTTGCTTAATTCATTGGTGGTATAGTGGTAATCTACATTACAAGCAGCTGACCCAGATGTGGGTCAGTTTAATTGAATTTGGCCAATAGGGGCAAACTGGTAGTTGAGTAGTGCATTGATCACATTATTGTGCAATGTCCCAGGTTTGTGTGTGTGTGTGTGCGTGTGTGTGTGCGCATGTTTGCGCTGTGCATTTATACAAATATAAACAGTATATAATCTAGAAATAAATAAAATGCTTATCATATCATCTTGTAAGGGGATACGTTAACCTTGTATATGGTAGGGGCTGTTTTGTGGATCACGTAAAATGGTGAAGATCAATCCTGTTCAGTTTTCAGCCAACCTTTCTGGATACTCTGAGCAATGGTGGGCAGCAAAGCAACAGGTTTACTGTAAATGTCAATAAACATGATTATGATCTTAATTTAGACATATTTTAGGTATGAAATATCATAAGTCTCAGAGCTAGGCCCACCTGGGAGCTCGAAGTCCAACACTGCCCCCACCAGGAGTTCCCAGCAGGATTCTGGGATCACACATCAAGGTTTTGTCGCTGGCCCTCGACCCCTTCCCCAGGCCTCTGGGGTGGGGTGGGGGGGTGGAGGAGAGGGTGCAGCGGTGGGGCGGAGGAGACAACACACCGTTAGCTGTGTGCAACTTGCACAGTGAGTCCTTTCGCTCGTTGCCATGCTGTAGTCGACCGCAGGATTGCAGTGTTTACTTAAGAGCCGGTGCATAAGAGAAAAGGCGGACCACCGGCAGTCGCCACCCGCCGGGTCCTGGGCAAGACCTGGGGCTCATCTTTGTTGAAAATGGCTCTGGAACCTGCAGCCGCCTCCCACTGGGCCGGTCCTATATTTAGCAACAAACTAAAAAACCCTCTTCATTCTTAAAAATCTGTTTAGGTTTCCATTGAGGAGGTGGTTCAGGGGAGGACGGGTTGTGTATGCGTGATGCTGCAGTCCAGTGCCTGTAGTGATGCTCCACTCAGCTGGAGAAGATGCATTAAACCACACGAACCCTATAACGTCCCTGTTCTGGGGGAGAGAAACAGCAGATACAAGCTTGCAAGGTGTCGCATTGCCATACATCGTGAGCTAGTAGATCTGACATTATTGGGCAAAGAGATTTGGTGTGGAGTGAAAAAACGTGGGGACCTAACCTAATAGACCCCTGTGGTAAGCCATTCATAGTAGTTAACTTAACAGCAATGCGTACTGTCTAGACAGGAGTCGGACAAACAAATTGTCTCCCAAGGAGTGCTAAAAATGCTGTTTCTTATTATTTTTTAGTTGATCTTTGGGAAACCCTCTAGAAGGAATGTGATTTGTTATTTTGATATCATTATTAAGGTTTTTGTAGATTGTGGATTGTTATACTTTTGTTGACATCCTCATATAAATATATGGTTGTTTTCACAAGCTAAAGACATGGCCATGTTCCCTTTTGTTACCAAGATAAATATGTTGTCCAACAAACCTTTTCAAATAAACACATGCTTTTTACTCCAAGTCATACGTTTTTGGAAGCTCTGGCAGAGATATAAAAAGGTTAATATGACTAAAGAAAGGCACATGGAACTCAAACCTAATATCGTTCAAATAGATGGAAACAGATTTCAACTTGTTGGCGAAATCTGTCTTTCATTTATAAGGAAAAACAAACCAACAAAGAGGCCAATTTATAAAATCGATAGCATCATGGTTAAAATGTCACGGGTAGAAACTTTCCCCAAACGTGCACTTGGATCTTTAATATTTCACAAAAAAACAGCACCTTTATGAAGATGTTTTCTTAAGATAGATGATCTGCTGATTCAGTGTTTCTTAATATTTATATGATGTTTTACCCCTCCCAGTTACCAAAAGTCTCTTATTCTGGGGGAGGGCAAAATCCAAGAGAGGACATGCGTATTACATGTTTTCATTTGCCGGTTATGTACGCCTGAATTGTGAAACAATCCCTCTTTTCATGCCCATGGTTTTCATTCGGTGGGTGGCGAGAGCACAGTATGATTGGGGATGAGGGAGCCGGGTGATTTTTTCCAAGGTGAGCACCTCATGGGAGATGACTGTTCGCTGCCATTAGTTTAAGTGCAGGAGTGTCAGTTAACCCGACACTGGCAGGAGGAACACTTAATACCAGATGGAAGTGGCTGTCCTTGAAGTCTTAACAAGCCAGCACACAGAGAAACAAGCCTTTATTCAGTGTAGGAGCACGTAGAAAAAAAATTGATAACTTAGCAAGGTTACCACAAAGTGTATGTTAAATCCCACATAGGAAAGGGAGGGATAAAAGGAGATTGAAGGGGGTGGTGGTGGTGGTGAGGGGGCGTGGGGGCAAATGTCCAAAGTGGATAAAAAACACAGTTTGGATGTTGCTGACTGTAATTTTTTTATTGCGTTCAAAATAGGCAGGGATATAAAACAAAGCGGTGGTTGTCACGCTAAAGAGTCCTGCTGCTTAAGAGGTGTCAAATTATTGTACCTCAGCTGGATACATGGGCATTGGGAGCCAGGGGGTGAGAAAAGAGCCAAACCCAGTAGACTTTGGCACATTTGTCCTTTACCGCTGGCACGGATGAGCCGCGCTGTGAGGCTTCGGAGCATCGATAGGTCCTTGGTGTTTTACTGCCCAGAATTATGAGTTAATACTACAATGCTTGCTCCTTTTGGGCCAATGCCCTTGTGGACAGTAAACACAAACATTAACATTTACATTACATATTACATATTAAACCTCCTATCCCCTGCCAATACTGACTTTTTTTTCTTTTTAGATTTGTTATTGGCTTTTGTGCCTTTATTGATAGTTACAGTGAAGACAAACAGGAAGGAGAGAGACATGCAGCGAAGGTCGTCATAAACGGGACTCGAACACGCAACGCACTGTCAAGCCAGAGCCTATACGTGGCATGCGCCTGGACCACTAGGCCAGCAGGCGACCCCTGATCAAACTTTCTGAGGAAGATGAGGCCAAGTCCACCCAAGCAGTGAGACTGAGCCAAAGGTTTCAGCTTTCAGGATTGCATAAATAAGATCATTATCAAGTAAAGTGCCTATACTACTACTAGCAGTTTTGTGACTAGAGTCACACATGTTAGAGTAATATATAGACTAGTCATTATCTCACTCACTGGAAAGAATAAGGTCGCGAAAACAAGCGGCTGAAATGAGTTTTCTCCGACGGGTGGCTGGCATCTCCCTTAGAGATAGGGTGAGAAGTTCAGTCACGTGGGAGAGACTCGGAGTAGAGCCGCTGCTTCTTCGCCTGGAAAGGAGCCAGCTTAGGTGGTTCGGGCATCTGGTTAGGATGCCTCTCGAGCGTCTCCCTATAGGGAGGTCCTCGATGCATGTCCCACTGAGAGGAGACCCCGGGGCAGACCAAGGACCAGATGGAGGGATTACGATTTGGCCTTGGACCGTCTCGAAATCCTCCAGGAGGAAGTCACTGATGTTGCTCTGGACAGGGAAGTCTGGAGCTGTTGCCCCCTCGACCCGACTCCGGATAAGCGGTTGGAGATGGATGGATTATCTCACTGGCTACTGGCCAAACACTTGAAACCGAAAAGGCCCAATTAAGACAGAGGTTTTCAACTGACTGAACCATGCAGGGACGACCACCCGACTATTCATGCATACTGAATATCTCTGCTGTCGGGAAGAAGCCAACCAACTCCATTTTTCAGGAAATGAAGAAAACCTTATATTTTTAAAAACCAAGGCAATACTGCCTCATCAAAGTTGACGTTGTGACTAATATAATTGTCAATTACTTCCAAGAGAGGGGGAGAGGTGGTGGAGTTTGCTTTAGCAGACAGTTTGAGGGTCCAATGGAGTTAGGAGGTTTTGATCAAAGCGATTTTTACTGCTTTTCATTGGTTCAATATGTTCAAAACAACACACAGACAGACACCTAACCAGAAGGTTAGGTGGTTTCCTTCTGGCAGTAACGATATGCAAAATGAAATATCAATCAACTTTATTTATGTAGACTCAGGGGTATATTAAAAACAAGCATCATAAAACACTATACATACATAAAGGATACACATATACCCTACAAACACCAGCTTTTACAATAGACAATCATACTGGGGTGGCAGTGGCTCAGGGGAGTGGCCAGTAGAACGGCTGGGGAAAACATGAACCCCGGGCTCCCCAGAGTTAGTGTCGAGGTGTCCTTGAGCTAACCTGACTCAGCCAGATTGCGGTAGTATGAGTTCACAAGTTCCAGGTGGAGGAGTCAGGCTATCCAGGCTATCCATGTGCAGGTTGGTTCCTTGCATGGTTTCCTCCGCCATTGGTGTATGTGTGTGAATAGGTGAATGTAATGCTTTGGATGAAAAGCACTATATAAATGCACCATTTTCCATACTAGAGATTCTAACTGCCTTTTCTGAGAACTTTCTTGACATCCGACTTCCCTGTATTATTATAGGTCACCAGGTCATTTAGTGCACTGCTCTGTGGAAGAAAAGAATGAAATAGTAACCGAATCCATCCAGAATCCAAAGATCTGGGGTTCCATCTGGGGTATCATTGCAAACCGAGCCAAATTGCGATGATTTTTGAAAACCTTATGCCCATACTTACAACACCATGCCAAAATTCCAAGTAGTTACCAAGTGCATAATTGATATGATTCTATGATTCATGATATGAAGTCCGCCCCCTGCTATGACATTTCAAAGAATATCTGTGAGAGCACTATGGTCACCCTCTGGTAGATATGATCACCATCCTTGTTTTTGTTTGTTTAATAGAGTTCTACCTGGATAACATCTTTTTGTAGGCCAATCTGGATGTTTCCCCTGCCATACAGGTTCCTGAAGACGTGCTGTGCCGAGTTTCGGATAAATTAAGAAAACAAGCCCTGTGGCAAACGTGGGCTTATTATATTAACACATTTTGTTCAACAAGATAATCTCCACAAATCGACACACTTTTTTACGATAGTCGAACCACACAAGCTTCAGAATTCATGGTTCATGGGTTCACAAGTGTAATTTATGTCAGAGAACAAGACGTGAAGCTCTCTTAGGCTCTTATGTTAACCACAGACCTTATTTTCCACATTAATCGAAAACCCAATGGAGGGGGAAAAAGCATTTGGAAATCTGGCGAGGTTACCCAGTGCAAACTTACTTCCGGGTTTTTTAGGACTACAAACTGTACTGTAGCACTAAATGAATGCAATGAGTTGCTGGCGTGTTCATCAATCTGCCACTGTGTGAGAGTGCTGGTGAGTCTCAGTTGATTGTCTGCTTGTCATTGAATACTAGATCTTCTACTGCTGAGTGGTGACATGCCTGTACTGTACGAGGGGGCGGTGATCTCACAACACAAGCATCCAGGAGGAGAAGCAAGCATCACAGGAGGCCTTTGAGAACTCCTTGGCTCTTCCCATACCGGTCCGGTACCAGTGTTCATCCATGCGAACAGAAAAACGGAGCTGAGGCAGGTCTGTTGAGGAGCCTCGGCCAAGTTAAGCACGGAAATATTTCTTTCCTGTTAACTCAAGAGTCTGGCAGTCACCTGCGTGAGGTTACCCTCTCTGTTCACCCAGAGCCACTGGCCATTCGTTAAAAGCCTTGTGAAGCAACAGACAGCAAGATTATCTGGTGATAAACCATGTATGAGATGTAGCTATTTGTATCAACTTTGGTGGTTTTCAAATCTCCAGTGAGCCAGAGCTCTCAACTGAGATTTTGTCACACGGTATCGTTGTCGGTAAAATAAGAAAATGTTCACTTTGCAGGGTGGTTTTGTTGGCAGAATGAAATTCCCTTAATTGTTACAGTATAGAGTTGCACTTGCAACGAGTTTCAGAGGGCGCTAAGGTTGGGGAGCCAGCGTGTGTGCTTGGGGACAGTGGATAGATTTCTGTTTCGGGCAGAGGTGGTCATTGTGTTTGGCGCACAGTAGCTTGCTGGCACACACTCTGCTCAGCTATGCACATATAGCTGAGCTCCATGATTGATCTTTTGAATTACACAGTGAATGAAGGATCTATTCTACAGCATTAAATCTGCTTAAAAGGCAATATAGTGTAGCCTATATCTTTACTGGTCAATGTGAGTTATAATATAATATCCAAAATTGGAGGACATGAAGGGTCACCATTTGGATTTCCTCCAAATGACCTACACCGTCTCATTGGATTTAATCTTTTTTTAAATTGTGTTTTACTTTGTTAATGACATGGAGGCACATATACAGTCTGGAGTTCAGTGAGTCCAGTGTTTTCTGTGTTCAATGGCCAAACAAAACTGTAAAAGCTCAAATCATAATAATGCAAATATATGGAGGAGTACTTAGCAATTATGGCACCAACAGGAACACGGCACGCCAAGTGGGCATCAACAAGGGCCAGAAAGGGAGTCTCACTTTTCCTTTTTGAGAGAAATGTCTACAGCTAAGTGTGTGTCCTTTAAGTACATCTTGGATGGTCAACAGACGAAAATATACTGTGTGAGCACTACTAGATGGCTGTTCTGAGGCCAGGACACACAAATTCAGCTCCTGTGAAATGCACGGCACCCGCTGCCCGCATCCTACCCTGCTTTCTGGCACAGGAAACTACAGAGTGCCTGATCTTAATTAGTTTAGCAGTAAGGAATAACATCCTTGGAGGATTAGAGATTGTTGTTATAGATTACCGCAGAGAAGATGCTACTTTTTTAATTGTATTGTTTTTGTTTTTTTAGCCCTATTTAATACTTAGTTCGATGCCGGTGTAATGCTGCTACATTGTCTATTTTCATATTATTTTATATAATTTGACAACAATAATGAATGACATGCCCAAAAATAGATGAACGTGGTTATGTTTTCTTTTATAGTGGTGGTAAATGTCCACAATCACACAAATAACCTATAATGATTGATTGAAGCTGTCCTGTTAATGTAAAGCCATGTATAGGTAACAAGGTCAGCAAATATAGCAGATGCAGGCCAGCTTGGTGACAGCTGTACCAGTAATGATCATACAACATGTTGAAATTTAAGAACTATGATTCATTTGACAAGTATTTATTTTGTTGTGTCAGTGGAATTGGATCACACATTCTCTGGGTGGTAAGGGTTGACTTTTCCTATAGGCTGCTCCTGTGGTTAGCTCAATTGGGATTCTGAAATGTTTGAAATCCAAGATAAACTGTATGAAAGAATCTGTAGTCAACATTTTGCTAAATTATCAAAAATCAATTTTTAGGATTTGGATCTTTGATTTTGGAGTGCATTCAAAACCTCTTGTTCCCTCATTTCCAACCATCATATACAACTTTTGTTTCGCAATTGTCAAGACACCCTTTGAAATACGGCATGTGTACACCATCATTATTTTACACAGGCCATTAATTATATTAATTATTAATTAATTATAATAATTATGAAGTGTATACATTTATAGACCTCTCCTAGTAATAGGGGTCAAATAGATGACTTCCATTTGAACCACTTTCAACCTGGAGTCCCTATTTTGGGCACGCCATTATATTGATCAGTGAAAACAGAAGGGGGATCGGGCTGCTGGAAATGATCTGCTGTGACATGCTGACCAGGGATCAGATCAGATACACTGCAGTGAATATATCAGGGAACAAAGTTCCTCTGTCAGTTAAAGTGAAAGCCGAGAGAGCATGCACGCACAATTGAACGCACACAGCGAACCTCCGCGGACTCAATGGTGTGACTGCGTGATCATGGATTACTTTAGGATTCATTGAGGTGAAACCGTGCGATTTAATGTCATTCTTATGCCAGTGCCTCTTTTATTTTTTTATTTTATATCGGCTCCACTAGGATCTCAGAACCAATTTCAGGGGTCCATTATGGTTTGGGTCCATCACTTTGAACCGTGAAGAGGTCTATGTGTAGAGCGAAAATACATTGCATGGATGCACCTGGGACGTATCCTCAGTGATGTATCCCAAGGTCATCAGGGTTTCGGCTCTCGTAACATCATACCCGTCACTCATGGGTGACCCAGCCGGGGTGATCAAGTCCCGACTTATGTCCCAGTAGCTACCCACGATCAGTCCCATTAGGGAAAGACAGGGCCACACAGTCCGCCGCTCCCGAACTCCTCTGCCGGGACTGGGAGTGGAAGGACTAGGCTCTGTGGGTTGACTCATGTCCGGGCCCTTCCTATGTCTCACCAGATCTGCTCCTGCTCTCACCAGACTCCCAGCACCAGGCACTTCATTCAGGGGTGGCGGATTCTTGAGCTGCAATGGTTCCGCATGCTCCACCGTGGTCAACAGTGGTGCTGCAGGCTCCGCTTGCAGCTTGAATGGCCCTCCTAAAGGCCTCGCCGTGGGTTTGTTGGGCCTCCTCCTCACGGAAGACAGTCTGGGCCAACCCATACTGCTCCTGGGTGCCGTCTAGTCTACATTCCGGCTGTCACCCATCTCTCCGGTGGTCACAAGCATATACCCGGTTGTCACATAGATACAAGACTACAAACAAAGCATTGCATCATCATAACACGCTGTGAGCTTGTAGATCGGCTATTTTCGCTATTCGTCATACAACGAAGAGCATAGGGCTTAAGTGAACTCATTCTGAAAATGTGAATGTTGACGATTAAAGAGTGAGCTTTGATCATTTTTCAGAGGGCATGACTGTTATGCTTAAAGAGGCACTTTCTATGATTCTTGGCCTGTGCCTTATTTTCTGTATAAATTACATACAAAGAAAGCTTAAGAGGTGTTTCTCAAGGGCTCAACGTTTTTTACGCTTACACTCCACTGGCAAGTCCAGTATGGAAAACCTGAACTATACTTTGAGTCCTGCATTCAGTGTGGTTTGGACTTGAGGTGGGGATCAATTGCTTGGTTTCTGCAGCAGCATCGCAGAAACCCCCAGAGGGAGGTCTGAAGGACAGGTGGGGGGCCATGGCATGCACGGCCACCTCAAACCACTGTTCCCTAGGCATATGGTCCCTCACCACAGAGTGCCTAATTTAAAGGCTACTATAAATCAGCTGTTTGTCAAGCTACGCAGATATAGAACAATTTGATGAATTAGGCTTTAAATACTGTATATTATGTCCTAAGGGCTGAGAACAAACACAAGTAGACAGTAGGCCTATACGGAGAGACTGGCATCTCTCTTCTGTCTTTGTCCTGCTTCGCTTAACTGTGGCAATTTCGACTAGCTATCCTTATTTTCCCACTTGTCAAAAGAGATGACTGCCAGTCAGACCTCTAATAGCTCTGGTCCATAGCTCTACTCTACTGCTTCAAGCAGTTGAGTAGAGCTATAATAAAACTACCTATGGTTTCACCGCAAAGGTAGATAAGGTAGCTGATACTGCCCCCTTCTGCCGCAAAAGCAGAATATTTACAACCTACATTTTCAAAGATTGATCTTCGACTTCAATATTAAACGATGCTATTAAATATATTATAGCCTATAATGCAAAATACACTAGGATTTTAGCCTTATTTCATTCCAAATACCAAGAAAAAAATCCATGTAAACCTAATTAACAAGTGAGATTAGAGGCAGGATTAATAGTGTTGTGTGTTCAGTTCACAGTCTGTGGTTTCTTTGTCGCTCGCTGGTTTCTGCTGCCTAATTTATGCTTCATCGTACGGCGGTGCGGCGCACGAAAATCAGCCGATCTGCAAGCTCATCACGCGTCGCGGGCCCGCCACCGCGGTGGGCTTGCAGATCGGCTGTTTCCAGCAGCGCCACACCGT
>OOFJ01140958.1:7150-20586 GCA_900323375.1 Benthosema glaciale
TTTACCCTAACCCTAGCCGTGAGCATGGCGCAACGCATGTCGGCAACGGCATGCCCTAACCCTAAACAAACCCTCACCCAAACCTTTATCCTAACCCTAGCCGTGAGCATGGCGCAACGCATGTCGGCAACGGCATGCCCTAACCCTAAACAAACCCTCACCCAAACCTTTACCCTAACCCCCGGTCCCCTGCCGGTCCGCCCGGTCGCCACCTCGGCTGTTGACGGCAATTGGCCAGAAAGTACATACGCTACTTTGTCTTGGAGACAGTGTAGCACAGTAGAGATTAGTACAAATGTATATGTGTGCTTTATTCTCCCACCACTGCATGGTGACCTATTGACCTTATACTCATCTTTATCAGATTGTTTACCACCAACCAGTACAGGAAGTCTACAATCATAAATCCTATTTTAGTGTTATTTATAATATGGCATTTATATTACCTGGCAGTGGAATAAAGGGATTATAATTTTTCTACCACAGGAGAGTAATGGAAAGCATACTGCAGCTTGAAAACATATAAGTTATGTTTGTTTTTCCTTTCCTCAATGACGCCTTGTAAAAATGCTACGCTTTTTTTTTTTGGTCTTCTCACTCCATTTCCTCATCTCTGATGGTGTCACACACACTGTGGTGAGCCTATCTGGCAGTCACACACACACATGCGCACGCACGCACGGTCGCCCGCACGCACGCACGCACACTCCGTTAATAGTGGATGATTGGTACGAACATTACACATCATTGATGTCGGGCAGAAACCTTGTATGTCCTTGTATGTTTCAACTGTTTTTATGTTTTTCGCAAATTAATGAAGCTACTAGACTAAAGTCGCAAAAATCGGCGTCTACACGTTCACAATGCGTCACATTGTGAGCGTGTAGATTCCCTATTTCTTTCTCATTTAGATTTTTGCAGTGTTTTATCCAGGGCGCTTTACATGGATTATGCATTACATTCACCCATTCATACACCCATGGCGGTGGAAACCATCCAAGGCACCAACCAGCAGGAGCAATTCGGGGTCAGCGTCTTGCTCAAGGACACTTTGACGCTAACTCTGGGGGAGCCTGGGTTCGAACCTGCAACCTTGTGGTTACTTGTTGTCCTGTACTAAAAAAGTTAACAACTACATTGGATCCACTGGAACCTACATTCTTAGAACATTATAATTTATAAATGAGCTTATAATGCATTATAGAGGTGACCTTATAACAGAACTTCTTACCCATTCTTTTTTTATCCATTTAATGAAAAGCGTCATGGACGGACATACAAGGTTTCCGCCCGTCAGCGACCACACATTTTTCTCATCAGCGTCTTATCGAGTTGCCGTGCGCGGTGCCACAGTGTCACTGCGCTGATGACGAGCTGGAACACAACCCAAATGCACTCAATGCATGAATGTCCTGCACTCTGTGTTAATGTTTACATCATTGCTGAATTGCTGATGGCTTACACAGGTGCCAGCGGGGCTCTGGACTTGTTTGGTATTGCATTTATTATCCTACTATATGTTTATTTGACATTTTTACAGTGTGGCTCTATATGAGAGCTAGCCAGTGGTGTAAAGTAAAGTGCATGTACTTACAGTATGCATTTCCAATTTCCAGTACTTCTATTCCACTGCATCCCAGCGGCAAATATTGTACTTTTACTCCACTACATTTATTTCAAAAACTTTATTAACTAGTTACTTTGTAGATTTATATTATAATTAGAAAACATACATAACCACTTCATATATACATACTGTAACATACATTAACCACTTCAGATATACATTTCGGCCATTTGAAAATAGATGGTCTATGAGCTTGTAGACCTGCTTTTTTCCCCCGGTCACTCATACTGTAGATGGACGAGTGTTATCTCAACACTGCCTGGTCACTCATAGATGGGATGAGTGTTTTTAAGAGCTTGCACATCCACTATATAAATATAGAGATGCAGGACACACTGACCACATGCAGTGGGGAAAAGGGCGCACTGTCAACGTAAACTTCTCCCAGTGAAAGTTTATTAAAGTATAGTCTTCTTTTTGTGTTTGCCTCGATACCACCCGGCCCGATTTATACCCTCGTACGATGTACAATGAAAATACACTGAAAATAGCCAATCAACATGTTCACCTAAGATAGTTTCAGTGTCTGACAACATGACACACTATAGATAAAGCAAAATTTGTATTCTTTATGACGCAAGTCACTTTTTCACCTATATGACCTCAAAGAGTACAACGTGTACAACATCGTAATAACAGAATTCTGTCAATTTCACAGAAGGTATGATGACTAAAGGTGACACGTAGTCTGTGAGGAATTCCACTGGTTTTAAGATGTGGGGATGACTGTCACATCATTACAGGGCTCTTATTGGAACCATACTCCTCGCAGCAGTTGAGACACTTTCAATTTGGAGATCATTGAACCACAGCGACTGTCATGGTGGATAATTGGTAGATATGAGGCATGATTTACGTGGCTTGTTACGATTTTGATCCGAAACAAAAGTTGGATCCTAGGGCAGCCATACGGCACATTCATGGAACACAAATGGAAGTGATTAATAATGAATCTATGATTGGATATTTGTATGCAGCATTTGATCAGTAAAGCCGCAAAGGGTGTCATCACTTGTTCAGTGGTGGAAAGTACATTTACTTACGTACAGTACTTAAGTACAATTTTGAGGTGTTTGTATTACTTGAGTATTTCCAATTTACAGTACTTTGACTTCTACTCCAGTACATCTCAGAGGCAAATATTGTACTTTTACTCCATTACATGTATTTGAAATCTTTAGTTACTTATACTTGTAGTTTAGAATTAGATTATTATTATTACAAAACAAGTACTGTAGTATAACCACTTCAATACTATATACAGCTCATTATTTGTGTGTCGCGACTCCCGACGCATTGTGAGCTTGTAGATCGGCTATTTTCTGAAGATTTTCCGACATTTTCTAACTTGAAATGAGACATTCTGCATGAGTGCTTTTACTTTTGGTAAGTACATTTTGATGCCAATACTTTTGTACTTTTACTCAAGTACATTTAGAATTCGGAACTTTTACGTATATCGAAGTATTTCTATATTACAGTATTGGTACTTTTACCTAAGTAAACATTTGAGTACTTCAAACTGCACTTGTTTAGTTATATAAATATATATATTTTTTAATGTTTTTTTTGTGGCTTTCACCTTTATTTTCTTTAAATATTTTCTTATAGAGGGATAGACGGTAGGCTGACAGGAAATGGGATGCATACCAAAGGCCATTGGGATCGGGAGTCGAACCCGCAGCACACTGCCAGACTGGATTACAGGCAAGTTGCATGGACCGCTGAGCCACGGCCCAGGCAGTTATTTTTTATTTATTTTTTAACTGCTTGCCTGTGTCCTTCCCTCCATGGAATGATCTTGGCACAGTACAGGCATTATTTCTTATCTCTGTGTGGTTTGGTTATCTTGCAAGACGTGTCTTGCAGATTGAAGTTTCATTGATCCGTGACGCACATTTGTGACAGGATTATAGAATGTTCTGTAAGTCACGGCCATGTTTAATTACATCTTGAAATTGCAGATTGTAAGATTTCACACGAGGTGTCATAATGTTGACATCTGAAAATCTGTTATCTCACACACCTCTCACAGCAGTTACTAGTTTAACCACTTAGACCCATAATGCTGTACACGGGGTCTGTACTTGGCCCCTTCCTTTTTTCCCCGATACACCAAATGTCTTATCTGTATAGGCATGCTATAGTATTCATGTGGTTACGGACAAATTACTGTACAAGTCTTTTGTGATTCTAAAACTGCTGTTTGTTATATTTAGTAGATTCCGCTACATTTAAACAAACATTTTTTTATATATATATTTCCTTGATTTGCACGATTTCACGTTTCACGCCAGCTTGCGGCACAAATCTATCAGACCGTGTCACATCTATCCGTCCGTCCAACTCCAGCTGCCAACGTCCTTGTTTTTCTTGGAGAACCGCAGGATTCTAAACCATAAACAAATGTTACTATTCTGTAAGCCCATTAAGGCAGTGAGGATATCACCAAACAAGATCTGACTGTTTCCATATACTGCCCAGGCAGAGAAGCAGAATGCTCTTCTCCTTCACAATGTTCATGAACCCAGCTGTCATCGTTCTGCTACCATTTGGTCCAAGTTCTACAAGAGTCCCGAGATACAGTATATACTGTAGTGGAACTGGAAGAAGTTCTCATTAGGGATGTCCCAGTCACGTTTTTTTTGCTCCCGATCATTTAATTTTGAGTATCTGCCGATCCGATATTTATATTTTACTAGACCTGTACGTGCCCGTCGGCCACCGGCCTACTTGAGAACGATGCAACTTGTGAACCTCATAATATCCGTTGTCATAGCACCCGTTTGAACTATTTGTCTGTGTCCCTTTTGTGCCCATACTGTAAATGGAGATGTCTGTATCTGTCTGTCTGCCTGTGTCTGAAGAGTGTTGCAAACTCACTGTGAAAAGTGGACTGGTTAAGTAATCAATTGGCAGGTGTGGGGTTGCCAATCAATTGGCTGAGGCAGAGGCTCACAGGTGAGCTTTGGCTGATTAGGCCCACATGGCAGAACCTGCATGACCAGAGCCTTTTGTGGTGTTTCTGGACAACGGTGTGTCCCACAGACTCGAGGCACTCCCTGCGGGGATGTGGAACGCGTGTGTAGGATTTGAAGTCGGTGGGGCAAACGGTTACATGCATTACAACCGTACACACGCACGCACACACGCACACACACATGCATGCATGCACACAGAGACATGCCGCATTTATAGTTACGTAGATAGAACACGTTTATGCCATATCACAATAACAATATCCAGTATATATTATGATATGGATATAATATTGATACTAGGGATGTCCTGATCACGTTTTTTGGCTCCCGATCCGATTCTGATGATTTGAAAATTACGTGATCGCCCCCGATTTCCGATCACCCGATCTGATCGGGACAACCCTAGTACTTATATTTGTTTTAAGTAAAAGTAGCAATAACGCACTGTTCAAACTCCTGTATTCAAAATGTTATTTGAGTAAAAGTGTATTGGTATCAATACCAGTGCCACCACAGTAGAAGGACTCAAGCTTGTGGTCAATGTATGTTTTACATTCATAATCTAAATTTAAAATTTGCAAGTATAACTAAAGCTGTCAAATAATAAATACTGGAGCAAAACGTATTTTCCTCCAGTAATTCGCCTCTGAGATGTAGTAAATGGATGTGCGCACACACGCACGCACACGCACACACCTGCGGAAATCTCAAAACTGTCGACACCCTGTAGACTTTATTTTGGCTTGGAATGGTGTTTATGCTGCTTGTTTGGCCACTCACCAGGATTAATAGCAGTAGTTGTGTTTTGTTTCCCCAGTTTGTTTTGTTTTTCTGTGGTTTCCTTGCTCAGAGACAAAACGGGGAGATGAGAATAGCAAGTCCGTTTCTCTCAGTAATGACCATCACCACTAATGTGCTGTCGCTGGTTTTGATTAAGTGGATTGTTATGAAATAATTGCAGGTTATTAGGAATTTGTAATGTTTCCTTCAAAATGTAATAAATCACTTTCCCAATCTTATTGGACAAGATCTTATATGTTGCCATTATGAATCATTTTTAAACCATCAGCATCATCATGCTCCATTGTGGAGTCCTAGAAATCCTATAGGGAACAGTGACTGGCCACAACCAATTTGTTTGTGTAAATGGGGAATGCACATTATATCATTATAGCAATCATGATTTCACTCCAGTGGTAGCTCAGATATGTTATAATGGTGTTTTGAATAGTCAACCTACAGTATGTGTGATGGAGAGCTGTCCTTTATCTAGCTGTAAGGGTCCAGTAATGGCCGGATCTCACGCCTGATATCGCTTAAATGTGAGTTTGCAATGTATGAGTAATGAACATGGCTTCACCAGCCCGCATCGAATAATTAATCTTCCTTTCATGTCATATTGGGGTAGTGACTGTATTGAGCTGTACTGAACTAGTTAGTGGCTGTTCTGAACTGAACTGTGGCTGTACTGAAGTTAAGTGGCTGTACGGGAACTGAACTGTACTGAAGTTAAGTGGCTGCAAAACGGGTCTTTTGACCAGGTGGGCGTGATTATGCCCTTATGACTATGCCTAACCTTAACCTTAACCTTAACCTCAAAACCACGCCCCACCTGGACGAAAGCTCTGCGAAAAAGGCAGTCCCCCCACAAAACGGCTAGGCTATAAGAATATATCCACAATTAGTAACAAAAGTGTGCATGTTTTTCAAATCCATTAAGCAATAAGCATATAGTATAGGCTACACTCCTGGTTTCTTAAGCCCTTGTGTATATCTGTTATTTTTGGTGTGCAATGCTGTCTTACATATAAAATGAAACATTATGTCTTGGTGGCAGTCATTTCTGGAGGACATACCTGGGTAAAGAGTCAAAGAAGCATAGCATGTCAGTTTCCACAAGCACAGCTAATCCTTTTACCTCTTAATAGCCATGAATGCCAACAAAAGATTCCAGTTTCACCTCATTAAAAATGGGAATTCAATATTTGACCTGTTCTCAGTAGCCAATCTCTGGATGATTCAATTGGCCTACATTGCAAGATGGAAAGAACATGTACAGTACCTACATGTACATGCTTTTACATTTTTTCTTCAGAAGGAGCAGTGGCATTACTATACATTCCTTTTAAATGCAAAGTATACATTATTAAAGGTATATGCAGTGATTTCACTTAATTCAAATATCACTATTTCCCCCTTTTTTGGGATAATCCTCCCTACTATAGAGTGTGCTGGCCATAGTTCCTCCCTGTCTCCAGTGAGGTTCCCCCCCTAGTTTCGGTTTTGGTGGCGGGTGAGAAAGCCTTCATCCAATCAGGGTGAGAGGGGCCTTGGTGCACTGTAGAGCGTGTGCATGTGCACATCTTGTTACTGTGGCGGACCGTTTTTTTTTCTCCCAAATCACCCACTGAATGCTCCTTTAAAGCTACCTTTACTTTCTGTTTAACAGTCTGAAACTGGGGTTTGGCCTATTACCCACACACCATACTGTAGCTACTTTTAATGAATCACATTTGAAGGTCTTAGTGGCAACTACATCACAGCTGTTTCAGTTTAGTTTAGTTGCACATAATTAAAAACACAACATAGGTTGTTGTTTTCTTTACTGTCAATTTACAGATGGAACAATGTGGACACATAACGGGTCAATTTGGTTCCGTTTATACAAGAAGAAACGAGAGAGGCTGAGAGGGTCACAGTCAGTTTGCTTAGCATCGGTTTAGTTGTTTTTATTGTCATGCCTTTACAGGCCACAATCCAGCCTTCATCAGAGTTAAATGAACACTGTGCAGATAGAGAGGTGTTATCGCAGTGTAGAGAGCTCTCATGAACTCTGCATGATTGAAAAATAAATAAAAAAGTACTATATTTATAATGTGATACTTTTATCAACTAAGCTACTGTAACAGCCACAAAACAAAATACTACTGTTTTCAGGAATAACTCCACAGTGTAGAGTGGGTAATGGGGGTGACTCGAGGCGTTAAACTAAACAAGCACTAATCATGAATCTTAATAAATGTATGCAAATGAATAGGTAACCTCTGGATTTTGTCTTCTCAGACCGTGTGTTGATGATGTAAGATTATAGTTGCTGTTTGGAGCCCAGGCCCTATTGTTGCCACAATATCGTGAAAGAGTTGGAGAGAGAGTACGTGTGTGTGCGCGTGCGTGCGTGCGTGTGTGTGTGTGTGTGCGTATGCATGTGCGTGGCACCCGTGCATGAGAGAGAAAGGGAGAGAGAGAGAGAGACGTGTGTGCGACTGTGCGCGCGTGCGTGTGTGCATGTGTCCCAACCCTCAGTGTGACAGCATTCCTAACTGAAGCCAGATCTGAGAGTTGCCAAAATTCTTCTTAATGGTTTACGCGTGACGTCAGAACGTTGCAGTCAGAGCATGCAGTGTGTAACTCAAACCAGCACGTCTATTATATCCTCTCTCTGCTGCAGCCATGCAGTCCCAGCCTGTGGGCCGGGGGCCGCTGGTGGTCCCTGAGGATGTTTGCAAGTGAGCCCCCAAATATTTTTTTTTTTTTGGCTTTTGTGCCTTTTATTGATAGTTACAGTGAAGACAGACAGGGAAGAGGGAGAGAGAGAAGGGGAGAGACATGCAGCACAGGTTGTCATGAATGGGACTCGAACAGGCCAAAGCCTATACAGTATGTGGCATGCGCCCCCCCCCCCATTGATGATTCTTAAAGCATCAATATACAGCACTGACCAGTCTATTGGAGCTTTGCACTAATCTGTCCAGTTTGCGAAATTAGCTCCAGACATACATAGACACATGCGTGCGAGCACACACACACACACACACACGCACGCACGTGTGCACATGCGTGCACATACATAGAGAGAGAGAGAGAGAGACTGAGGACCGTTTTATTAGTGTTTTCTATCAAACACACATGGTTTAGATGTGGTGAAGTCAGGGGTCATCATCATACATCTTAATGAGCCTATGAGGAGTATCAGTATGAACTGCGACATCCACCATCTCAACTATAGGCTCCAATCTCTCTCCATACTTTCGATTTCTTATTAAACGTTACATTCTCATAAACATTAATTTTCTCAAGAAAGTCCCCGTCCTGAACTATTTATCCTCTGTCATTCTCTGAAGACATCAGAGATACTAGCATCCCTGCGACATACTATAGCGTCATGTCCAGGGGGTGCACTTGTACATCATGTCCAGGGGGTGTACTTGTACATCAAGCTGCCTCACGCTACAGAAACAGGAGATATGCTCCTGTCCTATGGGCGTCATGGCTCAGCAAGGCTTACCTATTCTCTGAATGGTCTCTCCTTTAACTTTATAGTCCTGTTTAATTATGCTCTTTCCTGTTTCAAGACTTAATATTTACTCCAACAACAGTGTTGCTGCGAGTTGCTAGGCTCATATCTAACTCATTCTCTACCTCCAGAACGAAGTGTTATTCAGTTATTATATTCTGTCATTCACTTGGCAACACTAATGTGACATTAGTCTTGGAGTTGCCAAATAGCCCCAGAATCTCCCATGACACATTCGTAACAATGTTAATGAAAGAATATCCATCTTCCTCATCATCAATTTATATTTTTACAGTTTCTCATGGTCTTCTCAACTTTGACTTTGATTGGTAGAGTTGAATTGAGAGGGGTTAGTAGACACCTTTATGAACAGAAACAGGAGATAATTATGATGCAGATGTCAAAAAACGTTGGCATAATAATAATTGGTAGAAATGTTTCATCCATCACATGCCATGCCATGTGATGGATGAAACAGAATAGGTATTGTGATCCTTGACCCTCAAAACGTACAGTACTGTATGTCTAGGCATACATACTATCTGTGCTGATTCTGGTAAAATACGAATGTAGTCCCCTTAGTTGTTTTTCGGGGTTGTTGTCACTTATATGTGACATATTTGTCCGTTGCATTTACCCTTCTTAAGTTCTATTGTGCTTTTTGCAAGCTCTAATGCCTGTATTGTGTTGAACTCTTTCATTAAGGACAGGATTTATTCCATATAACACATGCTTCCTTCATTTTCTAGCACAGTGACTAGGCCTATATATTTTTAGGTGTGATATATGTACTGTTGTTTTTCTATGTTTTGCTAACAATAAATTAAACTAAACTGTGACTTGCCCAAAATAGAAGATCTCCAAGATCACAACATGTTGGCTATTATCGCTGATGGACTGATGGATTTAAAAAAAAGCAACTCAGTACTCAAGTAGCGCTTCCCTTTGTGCACTCTTCTCTGACTGCCTCCCATCAAAAGGTGGAACAGGGGTCATTGTCCCAGCCTTTTGGAAGGTCGAGACAAGGATAAGATATATCAGGGCACCGGTCGGAGAGGAGGACTACTGACACCTCATCCAGATTGGGACAAGCAAACATGACACCCTCAGGAGAAACAAGTCCACCGGGCCGCCCCCCCAAAAGCTCTGTATGCTCAGCAAATGTGATTAGTGGTCAATTAGGGGAGGAACATTTTGACACGTGTCTTACATTTGGTGTGAGGAAGGACGGGTTATCGTGAGGGAAGGTCAGAGAAGATCAGATTTATGCTTTCGGATTGTTGACGGTATAAGATGGACAGGGAATCGGTGCAAATATGGAACAGACAGGAATTTGATGCATATTGAGGTGCAGAATTCCGGGTTTAAAGGTGCCGTAAGTGATATTCTCTATAACAAAACAAAAAATATCAATTTCTTTTTGTTTTGTTTAAGCAGTTAAAGCTCTATTCCGATAGTAATCATTGCTGTATTGCGAGTGTTTGTTCGGTAATGCTAGGGTCTCTCTGTCTCTCCGGTGTCTTTAATACACAGGTGAGTCATAGGATTGAACTGGGAGAGAGTTTTATAGTGTTCCAATTCTACATTTGTTCATTGCTTCCAATTTCACTTTTATCGTTTATCCTTGCAGTATGTCCTGATTTCTATACTGTATATATATTGATAATATATCCCAACCTAAAAAAAGTATTTTCTATTTACTAAATAGCTGAAGAAACAGGGAAACTCCTTACTGAACAAATGCTGTATAGCAGAGAATATAGAGCTATTTAACATTATTTTAACCAAAACATATCTGTCGCACCCGAGTTATGCAAAACACAAGATTTATTGTAGAGTACCATCTATGCCTCTCAAATATATTGTGCTAATTCAAAAGGAGTGAGAACTTTCTCTCTGAATTGCAGTTTTCAGTCAAGACTCTGGGTTTCCATAAAGCCCAGCTTGAACAGTTAGATAACCATCATTAAATTAATCCCATTTGAAGCCAATCAAAGACAGAAATCGTCCTAAATTATCGCTGGGCTTTTTTTTTGACATTTCAGGGAACCGCTGGGTTCACATTTTCTTGGGACGCTGTCCATAGCATTGTAAGTCCCACGCTGGGAGAACGCAAGTACATGCTATAAGACCAACATTACCTCACATCTCCTCTGCGTTTCTGCGTCCGCCGAGCCAACAATATGTCGTGGTTTCCTACGTCACTGGATCTCTCTGTGAAACCGCTAAAGCAGAGCTGGAAGTCTTGTTTTGGTAAACACTGCTCTAGAAACCGGCCCCAATCACAATGTGGCTCGGCGTCTGCTGCCAGAATTAATATGAGGTTAATGACATGGTTTGGCTACTTGCCTGGTACTATTGATCAAATGTGGGTTCCTCCACTTTATTGCCATAATGTAAAACATTCACTGCTGCGGATGTTCTTTTTTTTATAGTTTGGAGAATGGCAGCAGACTTTATGTTGAATGTTCTGTTCGCTGTAGCCACAAGGCTGGCTGAATGCATAGCGTATCATCAGAATGACATACATTACTTCTGGGCAACGTTGAGTACAAGTGATCCCCAAACCTTTTAATTTCAACGACCCCCAGTTTGGTAATGCAATAGTAGGCCACAGATCCCCATTTGATACCATTATATCTCTGGCACCCAGATCTATACTGTACTAACTCCGACAGTACACAAGGAAGACTTTACAAAGAGTGTGTGAACAGTGTACGAAATGCAAGTTGCATTCATACACTCTCGGAGTTGCACGGAAAACGCTCTCGCCAGAACATTATTTACCAGTAAGACGCGGGCGAGAAGCAAACTCGAACGGCCCTGAGTCGGCTAAGCAAACTTCACAACGTTCCACACAGCAACTCGCTCGCTTTAGCTCGCTCAGTCTCACATGGCTCAAGTCCGCTTGAGACGGCAGGCCTCCGTCGCAGACTAGTGTGATATAGAAACAAGCGACTCCATCGGCTCCCAGGCGCTGCAAATTAGGGAGTCCCTTTGAGAACTCCTGGTGCAGTACGTTGAAGGTCATCATTTGCCATACGCTTGGTGCACAGAATGCTGCTTCTGTTACGCATCGTTGCTGAACGGTTACACTTCCAATGGATCCAATGTTAATTAATTATTATTTAGTCACGTAAGCTCTTGTTAATACTTTTCCTTTGGTTAAATATGTATAAAACCCACAGACATGCTTGACACAGACTTAATTAACCCACACAGCCTAAAGGCCCTTCCAGACGGGCAGCGGGTGACGCATGCATCGTCGCCTGGATCAACGACAGCTCTGCTCCAGGTCTGCTCATGCGGGGCGCGGGGGACGTAATATAAAAAAAAAGCTCACCACAATCCAGGTCTAGTCGCTCGTGGGCGTGTGCACGAAAAAGCGCACACACACGACAATTGCACCGGACCACGCCATGAAAATACACTTGCGTAGTCTCCCCTCAACTTCTCAGCGCGTCCAAAATAAACGCACGACTCTCATTGAAAAACGATAATGCAATATCTTGCGTCATATTATCTCCTTATAAAAAGGCTGTGACCACACGCGACCTGCTTGATTCAAACATCTTGAGAATAGCGGAAAGCAGATACAGTGTATATCTGTCCATCTCTAGCGGTATTTTGGCTCTGCGCACGTATAGTGAAAGTGAACAGTGCGCAACATCTGGAGGTGATCTATAGGGAACGACAACATGATGTTAGCACTAAGGCCTGACAGCCAGAGGGATGGAGAGAGGCCCCCAAAGGACAGGCTGGATTACTCGCGCTGAATGGAAACCGAGGGATTATCTATCATAACATAAACACAATCAGCCCCATCATTCAATCTTCGTAGAGCATCAGAGACACTTTGAAAGCACTTTGTCGTCGGCATTCCTACTGTGACATATTTGGACACGTTTGCGGCGCACACTTATTATCACAGTATTAAGCTTTACCTCTTCCCAGCATTTCCAAACCTTTTTTTTGTTTTTGCTCGCATATTTCGAACAATCCTCAAGGACCACCGTGACCTCACCCAACAATGTAATATATTTAATATATTGTGTATTAATATTTAAGATTAATGAATGATCTGAAAGCCAGATTTATGCTTAAAAATATCAGCTCTACGAGATCACAATGTGCAGTCCGTAATGCTGCAAAGATCTGCTGTTTGCACTACACCGCATGCAAGAAACTGTATATCAAGAATATATTGTGACCTTTCGCTTGTCATTGTTTGTCGATATGTTTCACACATGACGCAGTGATAACAGAAACAAGTTGACAATACATATTATAAACATTCCCCCACATTGGGATCACCTGTAATTGTGCCGCGGACTACCAGTGCTTTGTGGACCACCAGTGCACTGGACTGTAGATCAAAATGGTGTTATTTGGTGCCACATAGACCGTGCTTCAGTGTTTCAATCAGAGCTACAAGATGACGCAACAGTGAGAGCTGAGTTGCTGCCATGGGGTTTGAGGTTGCAGCACGCTCTGGTTCCTACCGCCCTTACTGATCCCTCTCTCTCTCTCTCTC
>OOFJ01140987.1:3570-14987 GCA_900323375.1 Benthosema glaciale
GTTAAGTATGTTTAATAATCTCCGGACCGTTTGCTCAAACACTGTATGCTACACTGCTAACACCTGCCTCTAACACAGTGGCTGATGGAGAGGCGGGACATCCGGTGTTAGCAGAGTGAGTAGCATACAGTGTTTGTCTGTAGTGTGAGCAAACGGTCCGGAGATTATTAAACATACTTAACGGCATCGCAGATGGATGTAACTTGGATGTAGATGAGACGCGGTGGCCGCGTCTGCTTGATTCACCTTCGGAGCACTTCAGGCGAGTACGGGGAGAGTTAAATCACACTTTAAAGACACAGTCGCTGAGGCGTCACTAGCAAAGAGCATGGGGTTGCCGAGTAATGATGAGGAACGATTAGGTAGAGAAAAGTCCAAATGTAAAAATAAAACCTAATCGTTCCGAAAGGAGCTATGTGTGTATATACTGACTGGAATCTTTTAACTGCTAGGTATATAATATTCTCTAATAATAATAATTAGATAACCGACACCCATGTTACAACATAGCCAGGTACTGAAGTTACATACGAAGGAAGCTATAGTGTGATTGACTTTAATGACCCTGCCTACACGTCGTAGACATCCATAACTCTGACAGTGTATATGGGTCTGCATGGGGTCCATTGAACCCTGAGGGGTCCCTTATTATCATAATTGATTATGATTTGTTCAAGTTTGAAAGGGATGCACTGAATATTCGGCCAACGAAACTATTCGGCCGAATAGTGGCAAAAAATCAGTATTCGGTTCGGTTGATTTTTAGAGCCGAAACCGAATAGTCATAGAACTTGGCTTACCTTTCGTAAACTACTGTTTTGTGAATGATGTGATCAAAAATGTAGTCCTGTCTTTTGCCATTATCATGTAACTATAACAAAGGTACGGCTATGACAGCGATGGTACAAAAACTGGTAAAATAATGAATAATTTCTATATAATATTAATTATATTCAGTTTTCGGGCCAACTGTTTGCTATATTCGGTATTCGGTTTTGACCAAGAATTTCCCATTTGGTGCATCCCTAGAAAAGGTCCACGTGATTATAATATAAAATATAATATTTATTTATACTGATACTGCAGAATGTTAGAAAAACATTAGCGTTAAACAAATTACCATTTGTATTTTCCTCAGCTAGTTCTGACTCCGTATTGTGCTTGGCTGATTTTCGCACTTTGTGCCAATATCTCATCAGCACTAATTAACTTACTAATTAAGAAATAAACTTGCTGATCTAGTAATGGCCACACCACCACCTGTTTACTTTGCTTTCTAATCATTCATATAAATAATAAACTGTGGTATATTATTATCACAGTCGTATTTCTATTGTTCTAATATTCCAGAATAAATATTGAAAATCTTTGTATTTATTCCAGAATGCTTTACCATTACCTGGATCACAAGAGAAAAGAAAGCTCTGAACCACTTCATGCTACTTATCTTGTGTCCGGGAAGTTGGTTGAAAATGGCCTCACGGTAAGGAATGGCATAAACTAAAGGAACTCCTAATGAATATAATTACTTAAGTTCGGAACTAGTTCTCATCCTGCTTTGACATGTCAGTGATCCACCATCAACTGTTGTCTCGTTCTCGTTGTTTTGTCAGTGTCACAAGGTGTCAGTGGTACGAGAAGACCAGCTGGAAGGTGAGTTTAGGATGACCCTATAAATTGCCGTGCCACGTTTTGTTTCTTAGATTTGTTTTTCTTTGCGACAAATTCTTAGAATGAAATGTATAGCATTTTAGACTTACAAGTGTCATCTTTTGCAGATGTCAAGTCCAAGATGAGCATGACTGTTAGTGTCCATGTGTACAGTGTCCAGAAAGCTGTCCTGAAGGACAGTGGTCCACTGTACAGTGTTGACTATGATGCCGTGAAGGACAATATGAAGAACTGCAGCAAGTATGCCTATATTCGGTCTGGCAGAATATCTCCATGTTTATTCATTTTATGTTTTCCCACAAATGAATGCCATATTTTATCACTAAAGTAAAGAAAGTAGTCGACCTGTGAGCTCACAATGTATTGCAATGTTGTGAGCTTGTAGATGCTATTTTCCTCTTTCTTATATATATATATATATATATTTGCAATTTCACCCAATTCTTTTCAATTTCTTGAAAGGTAAAAACAAAAACAACCCAAAAAGTACATTGTACATAAGCAACAATATTAGGGATGTGCCGATGAGAAATTTTGGGCGATATCCGATATAATTAATCGGTGTTATGGCCGATTACCGATATGATCTCATTCTGTATTGAACAAAATATAATAATTTTGACCATTCTGAGAAATATGTCATGTAACAGGGTGTCAGATTTAACTTTAATACCTTTATATTTAATATTGTGAGCTTATCAATCTGTTCAAGATGTTACTTTGGGCTTGTTTATCTGTAAAGACAGACCGATTAATGGGACCGATTAATTAATCGGCCAAATTGATACCGATTAATCTAAAAATACAGTATAGTGATGCAATCTGAAATATGAATGCAAATAGTGATGAAAAATATTACTGATATTGTCTTCTTTTTTCTTTTTTTTTTAAGTGATTTTGTTTTCCCTTTGCATGACAACTAAAACCCTATTACTATTTGGTGAATTCTGTGACACTGTGTATATGTGATTCCAGGTACAGTGCTATTCAGTGTGCCAGTGCGGTGCCCATGTCCAGAGCAGAGGTGCAGCAGAAACACCCTACTGTAGTAGAGCCTCAAAGTGTCAAACCCACTGTGAATGGCCATGCTAGCTTGACCTCCAAACCTACCACAAAGTCACCTAAAGGCATCATGGGAATGTTTGCCACTAAGCCCGCCACCAAGAAGCAGGAGGCTAGCAAAGCGATTAAGCCAGAGCCCAAAGAAGAGGCACCTGCTGTGGTATGTTTTTAGTTATTAGTGATGGGCATTCTGGGAGCTCGATTCTTTGATTCAGGTTACCTTGATTTGATTTGATCCTTTTGTTATGAAGAATTGCTTTCACTTGTTTATTCTAGGATGAGGCCCCCAAAAGCAAACCAGCGGGAAAGACCAATCCTATGAGCAACTTCTTTGGGAACCAAGCCGCAAGTGAGTGTTCAAAACTGCAGGCCTTCATACCAACCTGACCTCACTGTCTTTAAGGGTCGTCCAAACCAAGAAAGATGACAATAAGTGTATATCATTAAAACAATTGTCATAACTCAAATGGATGGTGGAGTCCACACCACAACTATAACGGCAACAACCAATGTCATTTGGATCACTTTCACACGGATTTGATGAACGATAAAAACGCTGACACTGGCATTGTGTTCAACCACTTATTATAGAATGTTATCTTTTGATCAGTGTGGATGCTCACATCGGTATTGTTATAGTTCTCTTTGTAGTTTTTTGTTTGTTTTTTTGGGATGGATGGCCCTTTACTCTCAACCTGCACTAAACTGCTTTAGTCACTGTTAGTAATTGTCACTTGGTTTAACCTTTTCTTTATTTACATAGATGTTTATTTGCTTTTCTGCATCAGTGACATCTTACAGAATAAACCTTTGTCAGCAAAGGTTTATTCTTTGCTGACAAAGCGATTTGCTGACAAATCACTTGGTTTAACTTTAATGTGTCAGGTAAACACTGAATTCAAAGTATTTTTAAATGAGGTCACAATGTTTCCTAAATAACGTGTGTCCTCCTGGCCTGGCAGAGAGACCTGAGAAGAAGGAAGAGAAGAAGGAAGAGGAAGTCCAGCCAGCGTCTTCAGAGGAGCCGAGACCTTCAGCATCACGGCCTGAGGTCAAGCAGATCGATGTACCAGCGCCACAGGAACAAACCAAGGACACCAAGAAAGAAACCAAGGACACCAAGAAAGAAACCAAGGACACCAAGAAAGAAATTAGGAGGTAGGTGTGTGTGCATGTATCCCATGTGATTTTAGTGTCTGAAGCACTAAGCACTTAAGTTATGAAGCACTATACAGATACATTGTTTTTGCGAACGCAGTGAGCCTTTACTATGTAAGCCAGGCAGAACATGTCTGTGTGTGTCACACTATGGCGTCACACTGCGCTGACTCGCCACCAGAGGGCACAGTTAGACCAAACCAAATATACAAAATATTTTTGACTGACTTCAAATACACTGCGTTCGCTTCACACGTTTACGTGTCTTACTTGTAGTATTGTCTATAATAACTCCAGTGAAATATTTTTCTCAAATATGGGTAAATTAACAGTGTGATTTTAATTTCTTATTTTGTACGTAGTAGTAAAAGTAAAACCAAGCGCATACAGGAATCTGACAGTGAAGAAGAAAAAATGGATAAGAAGAGACGACGCAGAATTAAAAGGCCTGTGTCAGACAGTAGTGAGGAGGAGGAAGAGGAGGAAGGTGAGTTTTCTGGATCCTTTGTTCTTTACATCCTCTAAAGTTTCTAAACAGTCTACATGTTGGGTGAAAATTAACACAAAACGTATTACAAATTTGTCATAGAACAAAGTGTACCGTCCTGTATAGGGCCTAAGTGGTTAACAATTGTTAAATAATGGTAACTGTTCGCTACCCCAGTGATTCCAGATTCTCCACAGCCACAGAAAAGGAGAGAGCCATCACCGTGTCCTGAGAATGATGTGAAGGAGGAGTCACTTTCACATGCAAATGTAAGCAGACTACTTTTAGAATTTAGGTACAGTATTTAGCTAGAGCGATTTACAGTAAGCAAGAACAAAAACATGGTAATACATTCAAAATACATCTATTTTGAGCATCATGTTCTGGCTGAAAACATTTTGCTCTTGGACCACCTTTGCAGTTTGCAGCACTGGGTTTGTCTTCGACTATGGTCAATGACAGCATGGACATTTACTTAGTATTGTGATATTTTTTTACCAAAATATCTCTCCTTCAGCATGTTTATATTTGCATTTCCACAGCAGCAGCATTCTGATGGGAAACGGAGGAAGAGGAGGCGAGTCTTGAAATCTCGCACTTTTGTGGATGAAGATGGGTGCATGGGTAGGTGACGGTGCATCATCCTCCATAAAAGCAACATACGCAATTTTAATGATACTAGAAATTGTTCCTGTGACTGCAGCCATGAAAGAACAAGGACAAGCCTAAAGGAATACAATTCTCGTACTGTACATGGTCAAACAAAAGATCTTTAACGGATGCTAACGAGGCAATATCAACAGGGTTCATAGGACATGCATGACTATGTTTTTGTTGATAAAAGTAAAGAAACGGTAAGACGTTGTTGCTGAATATTGAATCCAGATGTGT
Organism: Benthosema glaciale; assembly: GCA_900323375.1. Taxonomy (NCBI): domain Eukaryota; kingdom Metazoa; phylum Chordata; class Actinopteri; order Myctophiformes; family Myctophidae; genus Benthosema; species Benthosema glaciale. Next base: position 8,840 of record OOFJ01140987.1, read on the forward strand.
TCTGCTGCCCATAGTAACAGAGAAAGGCTACGAGAGTGAGTCGTACTCTGAGACTGAAGAGGAGGCTCCTTCCAGCCAAGCGGCATCGAAGCATCCTGTCCAGGCTAAACTACCATCGAGCAAGAAAGACGATGACAAGAAAAAGAAAGAGAAGAAAAGCGTTGCGAATGCAAGCAAAGGAACTAAGCAAGCTTCAATTATGGGATTCTTCCAAAAGAAATGATGGAAGATTGAGTGTGTACTTCATCAGGATGGAGGAATACATAATACTTAAGCCCGAAAACACACAGATCCACACATTTTTTGGATGGCTTGAATACACTTGAAAGTTTTCCATATTTGTTGTCTGACTTTAGTAATAACCTTTTCGTCTTGGACAGTTGTGCACTTGGACAGTTTGAATATCCACTGTATCATTCGAATACATGGTGGTTAAGTCAAAACAAAACAAAAAAGAAACATCTGGTTTGACAACGGCGCAGAGCAGACAGGTTTCTGACTGGTTATGTGACTCCTAATTACTGAAGGTATTATTTAAGCCTAATTAATACCTTGCTATTATTGACTGTCTGTTGTGTCAATCATTCAGACGGATGTCTTGGCATGTTCAATGCTTATTCAAAAGATTGTTCTAAACTCCAATTAGTTGATTTTAAAACTAATAGACTCACCCTATAGCTACTTTGAGGCATAAAGGATGTGAGGACGTCACATAATTATGCTACTTCAGGGAGTTTAGGTCTTGAGTCTTGCATCTACCCACCTCTTGTCTTTTTGTGAAAACACTGCTCAGATTAAATACATTAAAGTTGTTTATTTTTCTCACTAAAATGCTTCTAACTTATTCTGCGATTTCCATAGATCCTTACACAGCTAGACCTGTGAATTACTAGCAATGAACAGAATGCATTTGGTCTACCAGTAAGATGCCCTGAGGCCGAGAAGCGGTGCTGAAACAACAGGTCTATTGCCCATATATGAAAACGTTTTCGGGCAGGGTAGGGTGTAAAATGTGTGCTAATTAGTAAGGCCAGACGGGGCCTCTGGCCAGCCCAGTTAGGGCCTGTTGAGAATTCTAGTTTTCGTCGGCTGTCAGGTGCGGCTGCGCTAACTTTGGGGCGGGCCCGTCTAGAGTTTGAATGGACGGGTATCAAAAGCGAAAGGCGTCATTTCGATTTACACCCCAAATGAAGCAGGAGGCGCGGCCGCCTCTATGCCCCCCGCGCCTGATTGGTCGGTGTAAAACTGGCCAAGCTGTCATGGTGGCGCCACAACAACAACAGCGTTGCAACCTGCTTGCGGTTAAGGTCAGGTTAGGAGTTTGGGGTAGCGATAGTAATAGACTAACCCTAAGCCAAAGCCCAAAGCTAACCCTAAAAGCGAAAGCTTTCGCTTAGGGTTAGGTTTTGGGCTTTGGCTTAGGGTTATTGTCCAGTTAACTATGGAATTGTGCATTTCCTGTCCGTCAGTGCATCACTCAAAATACAATACAATCAATACAATCAAAATCCCAATACACGGGAAAGCCCATGGTGCCCAGGTCTCGTGACATTTAATAATAATAATAATAATATCTCAAACTTATATAGCGCTTTTCTTAGTACTCAAAGACGCTTTACATGGGGGGGGGGGGGCTTTGCAGTGGTCAACAAAATAAAAACAACTTTATTAGAAAAAGAAATAGACATTAAAAGCAGTAAGACATTAAAACAGTGAACACAGTTAATTTGGGAAAGCGATGTTGAAGAGGTGTGTTTTGAGGCCGGTTTTGAAGGTTTGGAGGGTGGTGGCGTCTCTGAGTGGTTTGGGTAGTGCGTTCCACAGTGTTGGGGCAGCAAAAGCAAAAGCTCTGTCGCCCCACGTACGGAGCTTTGTCTTGTCTTTGTTTTGTCATTTGACATCATCAGTGATGAAGATCCCTGGTGTCAAAGTAAAAGCATGGTAATTGCTGTCGCAATTAAGCCATGGAGATCCAATATTTACGTTCTCAACAGGCCTGAAAATGAAGCCCCGACCCTACCTGGGCCCTCATCAATCCCTGTACACTCAAGACACTGTCCCACTCCCCACTGTCACTCCTTATATGGAGCTGACCTGTTCTGACAATCCATATGTTGATCTGACCTCATCAAAATGCAAAAGCACCAGCGCTCGCCCAGCAGTCTGCTGTCACCCAGGCGTGAGGTCACTTCTCGCCCTCAGGCGTCTGTGTTACACTTTACAAGCTATACTATAAATTATATTACTATTAATTGTTGTTGTTTATATGTTCTGTCCATTGAGTCATTGACAATAAAATAGCAGTTACACTACACACACCACATTCCATGGAACAACAAATGAGATGAATTGATCAAAGTGACAGCTGCTGAACCCCCTCCTAAGAGAGGCTTCATAGCATGTTAACTCACAAAATAAAAACACAACAAGACAGGAGCAGCTTTTTAAATGTGACATTAGATTTTACATACAGTAATTAAAATGAATATTATGAAATCCACCCTACTGGTCATCCATGCATGTATGTCACCAGTGGTGGAAGATGTAATCACATTTTGGACTGTAAAAGTATTAAAGTACCAATACTACAAGGTCAAAATACTACAAATAAATACGTATAAAATAAATAAAAGTCCATTATTCAAAATGTACTTGAGTACAAAAATATTTGCATTAAAACATACTTAAGTAAAAAAGTACTCTTTTTGCAGAATGTCCCATTTCACACGTTTCCAAATGTATAAGCATGCTTTGAAAATAGCAGATCTACAAGTTTTGTGAGCTTGTAGATCAGCTATTTTTTAACTAGCCTATGCAAAGGGCTGAAGTGGTTAATGCATGTTTTGTAATAATAATCCAAATCTACAGTAACTAAAGTTGTCAAATAATTATAGTGGAGTAAAAAGTACTTTGCCTTTGAGTTGTAGTGGAGTAGAAGCAAAATGTATTAAAATTTGGAAACACTGCAGTATAAAAAAACACTTTAGTACTTGAGTAAATGTACTTAGTTACTTTTACACCACTGCATGCCACCGCAGGCCTGTACCGCAGTCTGTATGCCCAGCGAACAAGTGAAGTAGACACAGTGTTTTTGTCTTGTGGGACATGTATGTTGCTCATTGACAGGCTAGCCAGACAGCCTAGCCTACACAGCAGTGCCACACCCATCCACTCCCAGAGAAAACACAAGCAGGCCAGTCAAACTGGTATTTGGATGAACTAAAGTAAGAAGCAATGGAAAAAGGATATCCCTTGTTCCAGGGAGTGGCCAATCTGTTCTGCCACTTGTGTTTTAGTCTGGCATTACTTCATTGTAACGTGTATTCAGTGAGGTCATGCACTATTAATTGTCCTCTAGGAATAAGTTGCATGGCTGAATGAATCAACAAGTATTCTTATGATTGTCTTATAGGACTATACTGTTTAAGTATAAGGGGATTATTCAAGAAATCAGAAGATATGTTATGATTATATAAACAATCAAGTGGATCATTAACTAACACTGATTTATTATATGCACTTCTATGACATTATATTGTATTAGGCCTGTCCTGTGTGTGCAGTTTAATATTGTCAGTAAAAATCATTTCATAATTAAAATAAATTCTAGTGCATTAGATTTGGTGGATGTTAGATGCATAATGCAAAAAAAATGTATTCTGATATTTCTAATGGCCTTGCTTTTATTTATATTATTCCCATTGATTACAATGAATCAGTCAGTGGCAGTGTTGAGGGGGTGACGTCATTGTGATCCACACACACACACAGCAGGAGGGGTGAGGTGGCCAGCAAGCAGCACTGATCCACCGGCATCATGGCTCCCATACAGGAGAGGAAGTGATTTAGGGGCGAAATAGGTTATTTTTGTTGTACAACAGACATATTCATTGCACTTTCCCAGACGCCGAGAGCGGGACAGAGGGGCTCGGGCCTCCCTCCCCCCCACCACAGGCCGCCCCTAGATCCAGGATCTAATTTTATTTTTTTATTGTGTGGAATTATTTCCATCCGTGGTGGAAGATGGCCGACGTCCCGGCGGAGTGCACCATCAAAGTGATGTGCCGTTTTAGGCCCATGAACAGTTCCGAGGTGACCAGAGGGGACAAATACACTCCCAAGTTCCAAGGGGAAGAGAATGTGGTCATCGCGGTGAGTTGATCGTTGATATATTTACCTGTTTGTCGGCGGGTGACCCGTCATCGGGGTACGCCATTTGTGATTGTCTTGGGGGCGGTTAGCATGTTAGCTCGTCGGCTAAAGTTAAGATAGCCCTGACTGACTGACTGACCTGTCCGTTGTTGTTGTCCCGCTGATCCTGCTCTCATCGGCTGCAAACCCAAATTTTAGCCCTCCTAAAACGTACATGGGTGCGCGGGCCGTTCATTTAGACGTGGCGTTTTGTTATGTGTCACAAATGAAGCCATGAAGAGCGACATGACAGGTTGTGTGGTTGAGCTGTCATTCAACAAAGCCACAGTACGGATCCCTGCCTGGCTGAGGACCACCGGCTGCTCGCCCTGTGTTGCGACCTTTTTTTTGAGGGAAGGAACCCCCTCTGATTTCATTGTGTTTAATGTTACTGTCATTAACCATGATATACATTCTGACAACGAATGGCCCCCACGATCAAAATCATGGCCCCAACAATATAGGGTGCAGTCAGTGTGTGTGTGAATGTGTCTTAAGGTTGCAGCAAGCTTGGCTAGTCTCAGTCTCCACTGGGCTGGTCAGCTAGCTGTAGCTTAATGCTCATGGCTAGCTGTAGCCACAAGGCCAGCTAATCTGTCAGCTGGCCTAGAGCTATATTATATAGCACGAATACGATAGCTGACAGTTTACTTAAAGCAGCTGTTATTCAATCCAAGCCTAGTTTCAGAATTATTATACAGTGTTTTGCGCTGACGCACTTCTACATTTTTTTTTAACTGTGAATTATTCACAGTTAAAAAATGTTATATGTATATACCGGTAATCTAGATTGACTAATATTCAATGCCAAGCGCAACATCTTATCTTTCGGCAGAAAGAGCGACCTAAAGGCGAAAAAAATAATAATAATAATAATCAATGACGTATATTCAACTGAAAGCGTCGACAAAAATGACGTAGATATGTGCTTTACTGCAAAGTGTCGACATTTTTTATCGAGTGTCATTGGTCCTGTTTGGTTGATATTCATTACGGGGTTGAAAGTGACATTTATCTATTTTAGTTCACCTTAACCAGGTGACAGGTCCTTCTAATCTATAGGTAGAACTCAGTGGTATTGGTGGAGGTTTTATTTTTCAGTGAATTATTTTTTGTTTCCATGCAGCTGGACACTGGCCAGTTGAAGATCAATTTCCTGACAACAATGCACACCCAAGCCATTACTGATCCTATCCGTTTACTGTTTGTTTTCTTTTGGCCTAATTAGTCCTCTTGTGAAACAGACCTCTCAACACTTGATCATCATGCTAATGCCTACACCGACTACACTACGACAAAAGAAGGAAATGCCTTTAGTTGTGTGTGTGGTATGTGTACATCAGTTTAGGTCGTTGTCCAGATCATTCTGGGTTATCATTACACTTGCCTGGGTGTGTTTTTCAAGGATTCCCATGTATAGAAGGTCTCATTACATTTCATGCCACTTGAGCATAGAGACACAGGTGACAAATTAAAGGAACAACTATCAAGTGTTCCTTCCTGATGTTAGAAGCATCATGGAACACCATTGACCTTTCTAACTAAAGAGTCTAATCTAACATCGACCAAATTATGCCATATTAGGTGTGGTGTAGCTCTGGTCCATAGCTCCATTGCTTGTATGATTCTGGATGATTCTGGCTATGTGACAATCCCATTTTAAATGGACCTCAAGCCCGACCAGCCCCACTTCTGTAGTGGATATCTCACGATCGGTTTACCTACTCACAAATATAAACACCTTGTGTTATTAGAAAGCCTTCTTACCGTGGTGGAAGCACTCTGAGCCCCCCACCACACGTGTAAAATGCACTTTTTGGGCAAAACGCGATTGTTTTTCACCGGAGGAAAAATATTGTCTATGGAGGTTTTCTCTGGGCAATATCGCTAGAGGGCGCAAATCCTGTTGGATTTTCCAGTGAAAAACAATCGCATTTTGCCCAAAAAGTGCATTTTA
>OOFJ01140996.1:3114-14778 GCA_900323375.1 Benthosema glaciale
TGCCCAAACTGCAAGTGCACATTTGAGTGAGGAGTCTGCTATAAACACAACACGAGATATATACGAGAATGACACTTCTCAAGCCCCTGGAGGGTTTTTAGGCTTTCTCCTTCACATTTTTTATACCTTTGTATCATGTTCTGAATATTATATATATATATAATAATATAATAGCTATCAGCCTTGATCATTTTTCACAGAGAATCAAGAGTCAAGAGGGGTTTATTTGTCACTCAATTCATTTCAAATGAGCTTCATAGGCATGAGAAAACATACGTTTACATTGCCAAAGCAAGTGTCACAATTTAACAGTTGAAAATGTATACAGTTGGAGGGGGTACAGCATTTTGTAAACAGCTATTTCACATTGCATAGTTTAGACATGTTATATACAGGGTTTAAAGCCTTTTTTGAAACAAATGGCAGCAATTTTCTTGCAGTCACTTTGTGACAAATGGCAGCATTTTATCTAAAAAAAAATAATACTCAGATTTAAGATCTTTTTAAAGATAGCAACTCTGTTCACATGTGCACTCATACAAGCAACAACATGTTGGTGTAGACAAGACTGTGGACATTTGTGCTCCCAGCTGGATCGCACAGCAATTTAGCAATACAGACCAGGCTTTCTTCTGGGGTGGAAAGGCCAACCTTCATGTAAGTATGCCAAACATGTCAGAACAATGCAGGTACACTGTTGATTGAAATTATGCATCATTTTGACATGTAGAAGCCTACACGCAGTCACTTTCATTCATTGCAGATTCACTGCCACAGCCACTATACGTTACGAGACATGAAGAATGCAGTGCAACCAAAAAAATAACCTCATTGTTTTAATGTGTAAAGTAACTAAGTACAATCACTCAGACTCAATTACTGTACTTAAGTACAATTTTGAGGTTTTGCTTGAGTATTTCCAATTTCTAATACTTCAACTCCAACTCCACATCTCGATCTCAGAGCCAATTTTTTTACTTTTACTCCACTACAATATTTGAAAACTTTAGTTACTAGTTTGGAGATTTACATAGGTCTACATTAACCACTTCAACCCTATACATTTTGGCCATTTGAAAATAGCTGAGCTACAAGCTCACAACGCGTCGCATAGATTGGCTAGTTTCACAAGATTTTGTGCACATTCTGAACTGTGAAATGGGACATTCTGCAATATGAGTACTTTCATTCTGATACGTTTTTGAATTTTGAATACGGGACTATTATACTTGTAACAGAGTACACCTACATTGCAGTATTGATACTTTTACTTAAGTAAAAAAATGTGAGTACTATTTCCACCACTAGTCATTCATAACAATGTTCAATGGGCATGGGGTCAAAACCCACAATGGGGTCATTGAGGGTCTTGCCCTCCTGGACACCTTCCAAGCGTAGTGTTCTGAACCCTCTAAACAGATAGATGTGAATGTAATCTTCTCCGCCAACATGAACCTACAGGAGAGATAATACGAGGGTTAAGAAGAGCCAATACAATGTATGTTAACAATAGACTATAGAACAAAGATTCTATGTTGTGTAATGTATACATTTCTCCGTAATTTTAAAGGACCATTTGTTCCTCACTAATGTTCATGATAAAATGACACCATTTCTTCCTACTCAGTATGTGTCATGAGGGTTGTGGGCAGTTCAGAAACCCGTCCACCAGTGGCATCATCGAGCATCAAGATAATATAAACTACAGGCTTTCTATTCCTGAAACGTTACAAGGGATAATGGATGGAAGCCATCGTTTTCACAATAGTACAAATCAAAATATTGTTTTATTTTGTTAAAGAAAGTAGGCCTAAATGTTCATTTGATTGCATGAATCGTGTATCTGATTCTGAGGTAGCCTACCCTCAGAATCATACATCAGTTGCCTTGATGTCTGACATCCAGCACCTGGCCTAAATATAGGCACTGAGATGTTCACACAATGTTCTCTAATATTGTTTTGATTGATTGATTGAAAATTGTATTAACAGTTTGGAGGTTTACAGTATTCAAGCACAACTCAATACAATACCGTACTTTTCAGGCACACCTCGCAATGTTCATTTCATCAAAACAATTGTGACGTACAAATAATCACTTCTGTTCATACCTGGATGAAGTAGTTATAGATCCCTACAAGCTGGATCCTGTACAACTTGGCTTGGAAAACAGTGTACTTCTTCTGCGTTTTCCACTCTACCGCCTGCTTCATCTGAATTAACATACGATTATAATAAACAATTTATACAAATACAATACACCGTATACACGTGGTCTAAAACTTGTTTCGTAAAAGTTTATATAGCCTAGCTATTATTAAGGTTAATCATGTCATTCTAACAATGAAACATTCTGTTGTTATATAGCCTACTCACAACATCACACATTTTCTGAAGTTTTTCATATCAGCAGCCATCGTACAACCGAGGCCTCCGGGGAGGTAGTCTTCATCTGGCAGGAGCCAAATAGGTACACATTCATCGTCACATTCATGTGCATTCTTCCGTTCCGAGGTGCCTCCATGGTCAGCTCCAACCAGAATGTATAAGGTAATTAAGGAGAGAGTAATCACACGTCCATAGACTCCCATTTAAAAATGTTGCGTGCACACAGGCAGTTGAAACTGTGCAGTCATTCGTTGTCAATGAAAGCCATGCGAGTCGGTTGACATCAGTTGGTGGTCATTGCGTCATGTCGCTGGCAATCTGGCATGACGCAATCGCTTCAAATCGCCACTGAGCAACTTCCACGTCTAGGCCTACTGGAAATTTCATCACAAACCCAGAAATACTGATATAAATGTATTAATCTATGACTATGTGGGCCTATAATGGATGAAATTCAGTTTGGTTGCTAAAAGTTGCATGTTGAGCAATTTCCATAATTAGCTATTATATAAATTAATATTAGGTAGGCTACAGTCAAATAAAAATAAAAATCCAAAATAATCACAGACTTAGTTTATTTTAATGTAGGCTACATGCATTATAGTGCACCTACAATACATTACAAATGTCTAGCCTCATCATTATGCCTTTATTAGCAGAAGTATTAATGATAAAGCTAATAACACATTGATGAAAAAAGTTCCAATTAAAAAAGTCACAAAGTGTCCCAAGTCGACTAAGTTTGTAAGTTGAAAGGTAAAGATTGTACATTTCAACCATTGACATAATGCATATTAGCTAATAAATATAAAAAGCTAAACCAAATACTAGAAACAGCAACATTATTCATATTTAGAGCCACACTTAATCTCAGATCTTAATTTATAGACCACTCCAGTCCATGGCCTTAATCCTCTAAAGTCTAAACCAGCTCTCTCCTCCGCCATTTCCTTCAGTCTCCTCATCTTCTTTGTCTCCTTGTATGGTGAAAGGGTTGCAGAAGACGACGGTGGACCTCATCACCTGAGGGGTCATGTGTGAGATATATACACATAGCTAACCACCAAGTTTAAGGACAGTGCCCGAGTTATACCCAAGAAAGACAGACATGGCCCATTTCCCAGTTCAAAATGTGCACAAAATCTTTTGAAAATAGCCAATCTATGCAACGCGTTGTGAACTTGTAGCTCAGCTATTTTCAAATGGCCAAAATGTATAGGGTTGAAGTGGTTAATGTAGACCTATGTAAATCTCCAAACTAAAGTTTTCAAATATTGTAGTGGAGTAAAAGTACATTTTGGCTCTGAGATTGAGATGTAGTGGAGTTGGAGTTGAAGTATTAGAAATTGGAAATACTCAAGTAACTAAAATACCTCAACATTTCACACAAAAGCTGTCTGTAGTGGAATTCCATAAATATTCTTTGCTGTGATATAATGTGCGTTAACTATTTTAATAAAGGGCCTTTTTTGTTATGTTGCCAGTGTTTCTCAGAGAAACTTCAAACACAAAACAAATGCATGTCTTACCAGTTGTAAAGGCACAGTGCTGGCTCTCATGTCACTACAGTATTACTGGTATAGTTTTACTACTGTAACTGTAATATATATTCAAAAGATATATATTATAAGGAAGAATAAAAGTGTTTATCAAAATACATCTTTCATAATCTACGTGTAGACCATAGACTTATATACTGCAACATTTTAATTAATGTCTTCCTTGCCTTTAGACGTATAACATTTATTACATTATGGAGCAATACTCTTACCATAATAATGAGTCAGACAGTCAGACAGTTCAAACTGAAACTATCAGATGACCTTTGGAATGAGCTGACAAGGCAAAGAGCAATGTCAGTGTCAAACAAATATCCAAAGAGACGATACATATTTAATATTCTTTGTGATCAGATCTGGAATAATCGGTGATTTGCACTTGATTGTGCAGTGGAGTCATTAATTGTGCTATGATGCTTTTCTCTAAATCCTAATTTGTCTTTTGCGCTGTAAAAGTTTTAAAAAAAGAAGAAGGAGTCCTTCAGGACAATGTTATCCATGCTTACCTCGTGGCTTCCTAATTTGCCATTGTGGCAGATTCTGGATGCGAATCCACTGGATAGTTTACTTCAAGGTGAGCTCCTTATTTAATTTCCATTTATCTAGCTTATAGGGCTTTGACAGTTGTTGCATTTTACAATATCTAGTGACCACTTAGCTTCAGTGTGGCTATTTCTATCCTATTAGAGAGAGAGAGATGTGTTGTTGGTGATGACAAATGACGGCGTCTAATATCTGACCTACAGGGCTAATAGGTGCATGTGGGATCTCTGTGCTATGTAACCTGATGAGAGTGCATGTATTCTTAGAGGCTGAGACGTGAGTTACAAGAAAGGCAATTTGATATGTGTATGAAGATAAATAAAAGATACATTCATCCGTCTATGTGTTCAATATAGGCCTACATGGTACAATTTAAAAAATAACGTGTTTATTTGCTCGACTCTCATCAAAAATACTTACTGAATACTGATTCTGACCTTTACTTTCATATGTTCCTCCTTTTTCTCCCCCCAACCAATGACTGTAGTGATGAAAGTGATGGCGGAGACAGATCAGGCCAGAAGACACCCAGACATCAAAGCAGAGCTAAAAGTGGGTTGGGTGGAACACTCCATTTCTTCTTTTTGATGGGGCTGCTGGCTGTGGTTGGATCCCGAGTGGCCTCCCTGGTGGTTCTAGAGTTTTCTCTTCGAGCTATTTCTGCCTGGCTCACAACTAGACCAGTAAGCCGTGCGATGATCCACATCTCTGATGCAAAAATAATAAGCAGTTAGTTACAGGCAATCATTCAAATCTACTGTTTAAATTACAGTAGACGAGAGTAACGAGACACTATGACACTTCTTTTGTTTTGATTTGCCTCTCTCCACTCCAGCCTTCAAGATCCAAGGAGTCAAAGAGGTTTCTGCAGCACCTGCTAATTCAGTGCCAGTTCTCCTTGGGTTGTGCCCTGAGCTGTAGTCTAAACTTCCTCCACGAGGGGGCACCCCAGCGCTTGCCATGCCTGCTCCTGGCTGCAGCACTCGCCTGGTTCCTGGCCAGGCAGGCCTCACGTCTCCTGCGCCATGTCGTGGCCCTGTACAAACTGCACAGCTCCCAGCGATACTGCTGCGTGTGCATCGGCCTCCTGTCATCGGGGGACTCCGTGCTACCCACGCTGTGCAGGGCCGTGGTATTTACCTTCGCCGTGGCTGTGATAGCGGCCATATCGATCATCAATAAACACTTCCTCTCCGCAACAGAGGCCCTCAGGTTCTGGACACCACTGACTATGTGCTACACACTGCTGGTGGTCTACATGCAGGGTGAGATGAGATCCATATAAAACAGTCTGCCATAAATTAGGCTGTAGTAGGAAATGGGTAGTTTATGTCAGATTATGTTATATGACTTAATGACTCTGATGTAGGCCTATTCTATATCACTGATCCCCGTTAATCCCCCATGTGGCCCTTGAGAAAAATGTGATCATGAACCCCAACTAAAAAGGTATTTCCCTCTGGTGTCAGTCTTGAGTCATGGTAGCCTACTAAAAGCATGTGTGCGCAGCGTGTACATGTGTGTGTGTGATAAGATATCCCTGTTTTTTTATATTCAGATGAGATAACTGAAACTGATACCCGGCCTCCATTGCTTCAAATTGTGATAAATAGGATGTTACATTGAAAATGTGGCCTAGCACGCAACTGTCGATATCTCTTTAATAGTCCACTACATGTTTTATAAATCATCTATAAGGCTAAATGGAAGCTATAACTTTGGTTGTCGTCGTGACAGAGTCGGATCAGCAGCGTCACCCCAGCGGCCAGGCCGCCCTGAACACAGTGGTGGTGCGTCTCGGGGGCCTGTTGGTCCTGATGCTGACGGTGGGCCGCTGGGCCGACGTGATGCACATCCTCATCTGCTTCCTGGGCGAGGCCGGCTGTCTACTCCCCACCATGGACTTGATAGATGTCGCGTCCTCACAGGTCAGTGGTAGGGTGACCAGATCCAAACTGTTCATTTGAGGGACATAGCCTTGCCTTGCATGTATTGCATGTGTGGGACAAGTGGGGAAACTTCATTTCAATTCAAATATAGCATCAATAGGAAAAACACCCGCACACTGTCATCAAATGCAGTGAAAACTTTAATTAAGGGAGCAGCAACGTTTCGGCTTATTCAGCCTTCATCAGGCAATCTTTATGAATAGACAATGAGCCTGAGGGAGGATCTTTTGTAATTCAAATATAGCAAAAATAGCAGAAAACGCATTGCAGTGTGACACGCTTTGAGCTTGTAGATTGGCTATTTTTGATATGGCAGTAATATGCAATGTGGCCCTCTGGAGTGAGTGTGGAAATATAGTGGCACGGTGGCACCACTGCTTTAGCCTATAGGGGAATAATAGGGGACTTAAAAACACATCTATAGCAGGAAAAGAGACAATGAGAGAGCTTTACAACAGAAACCCAACTATTAGGGGAGTCAAGGGGACTAATTATTAGGGCATTTGAACACTGATGCCATGCTAGTCACAATGTGGGACAGAGTCTCAATATGTGGGACGCTTGAAAAGTATTTGAAATGAGGAACTGTCCCACGCAAAGGGGGACATCTGGTCACCCTATGTCAGTGGAGACATCATATGCAGTGGTTCCCAAACACTGGGTCGGGACTCGGGAGTCGCCGGGACTTGTGTGATTTGTGGGTCGCGGGTTTTTAAGGGTCTCTTTTACAACATAAGCAAACAAAAAAATAAAGAGACTCTTTATTTTTTGTTTTCTATACATTTTGTTTTTTTTTAATTATTATTATTAATTTTTCAAAACATTTTCCAAAATACATTCCCAAAAAAGCTAACATTTTCCTCCAATAATTTCATAAAGAAATCAATGAAAAATCTAAGATATTCCATAAATTAGAAAACAAAATGTTTAAGAATATAGTGAGAAAAGCTGATCTAGAGGCTCACAGCATGGCGTGTTGTGTGCCTGTAGATCTATTTTCTGAAAAATCATGCTCCTTTAGGTCTGTTTGTACACAGCATTAATTGGTTTGAACTAACAGCATTGGTTTGAAAGTGCAAAAATATAAAAAATAAAATAAAAACGGTTTAAAGAATATATAGAAATTGTTGTATATGTAGATCTTCAAACTGCCTTAAAGCTACAATCCAGAACTTATTTTGATTAATATTGTTATTTTACCCATGTCGTAGTTGAGTAGCCTATGTTAATAACAATATAACTAGCACAATTGCAGTGCTTGGAGGTGATCTCTCTTCCTACTCTAACATTGAGAAATTTAGATCCCATGGTATCAGTTTGGACCTGTGGCTAACAGGTAACCTCGTTCCCAGGCTTTTCTCATCTCACAACCAGAAAAGCCTGGAAAAGAACCACAGCTGAAAGTATAGACTTCTGTTGAACGCACTTCCACCAGAAGATGACTTTTTGACCATCATTCACAGCATGGTTTTCATGCCCTGGGAATGTAAACAGATCTATACAGCACCAACGCAACTTCCTTGGGTGGTACTTCCTGACTGTATAAGTCTGCGTAGACACGTTTTCCTACCCAAGTTCATAACATAGTTGACAGGTACAGTAATACTGACTCATGGAGCTCAGAAAGACAATATATTCCCAGGCCATTTGCTCTTGTCAACAGTCAACAATCTCATTTTAATGTAATCTATTATTTTGTGTGCAAACTCTATAGGGTGAAGAGGAAGACTATAAAGAATACCTCAGAAGAGAGGGACAACGGAAAGCACCAATGCAGGGACGCTGAAGATAACTACGGATTGATTCTTTCTCATAGAATCCTTAAAATACATGTCCCAATGTGCCATTTGAAACCGTTTTACTTTTATGCAGAACAACTTTTGTTAAGTGATGAAATAGACAGTATGTTATAGAGGTGCCTGGAGGTATTGAATCCATAGCATTTGGCATTGTTTTGTGGTATTAAAGCTTGAATTCCAAAATCGATTAATTCAAGACATTTCCAAACTATTAGGCTACATATAATACCTCATGATAAAAAGCACATCAATTGAAAACAGTCAATACATTGTAATCATGCCTCGATCATGATCTATGGATTATTATTTACATTATCGTTATTACATTGTTTTTTGAACATCAACCATATGCTTATGTAAATCGCTCTGGATTAAGAGCGTCTGCTAAATGCCTAAATTGTAAATTGTATAGTTATAAGCTATATACTGTATGAGCTATCACAGTGGAAACTCCTGAAAACAGCAAGAACATAAAAGAATACAGTGCCAAAGATGTGGGTTTAATGGAGCCAATGCATATGATCAAACCGTTTGATCACATGCAGTTGTCATAGAAAGCACGTGCAGTATACAGTTAGTTTGAAAATCTAGATTGTCAATTTATGGATAGTGTATTCAGCTGCACCTTGCATTCTACAGCCCTGTGTCTAAACCTGAGAATGCAGTGCAATCTGGGGAGGACACAGACTGATTACTAGCTGTTATAGGTGTTGAACAACAAATATGATTTACAACTAATAATAAACAAATGCTTAATATTAAATGACTGTGTAACTACTATATTCAAACCTCAGTTTGGAAACCTGCAGTCAACCCTGCTGCAACCCTGATAGTTATGACTATTTCAAAACAAGATATTTGGTAACTTAAGTTCATGCTAGCTTTGTATCTGGATTTTGGTCAGATGACCAATTATATAGGTCATATAGGCCTATTTGTAAGGGTCGAGTTTTTTTTTTCTCTCTTTTTTTACTGCAACTGCACTAAACAAATAGATGGTCAGCAGAAACAGAACTAAATAACTAAAATTGAATAATGACTGCGTTATAACATATGACCACAGCCAATGGCTCACTTATTTTATTGTTTTTACCTAGGCCTATCACACGCAGGTTTAAGCATTAACTCTACGCAAGAAGCCTTTATCAATGAACAAAGGCTCGTCCATTCCCACACCAATGGTCTATTTACAGTATGTTATTGTGGTGGGCGTTGGGCCCTCACAGATTCGACAGCTTCAAAAGAAAGGCAAAATGGCTGACGACAATGTTAATGGTGTGTAAAGTCACACAAAATGGCGTTACACAAAGAAATGTCTACTTTAACTTAGCCTGTATGCATTAATTGTAGGCTATCCCACATTCAAAGATCAATGTCAACCACTTTTCAGCCTTTGCTTTTACTTAATTTTACTAGCCTGATTCAAGAAAATAAAAAGGGGGGAAAAAAATAATCGCCATTTGTGAGACCTTTGTCATCATAATAAGTGACGACAGCCTTACTTGCACACAATTTTACATTGCTCTCTAAATTATATCCCCGACCACCCCAAATTGAATCCACATTTTGACGCTGGTATGGTGCCCACTGGGTGTATCTTTATTGAAAGCTGTGAAGTGACAGGATGTATATTCCACGGGGATTCTTATAATTCCGTCATTATTCCACGTGAAAAAAAGGCTTGTGGAATATCATGTTTATAAACCATGCGTGGCGGTCCGCTTTTTCCCCCAAGATACGGTATAATCCAGGACCTCGGATATCGCTTGAGATGGAATTTTGTGTCGTTATATTCCACCACAAAATGTTGGCCTTGACAGTGAGCAAAATTGTACTATCCAGTGGTTTATTGAAATAATTGCTTTATTTAATTGGATTAGTTCCCATGAATGAAGATGAATTCGATGGAGACGGGTGGGTTTGGTGGTTGTTTCCAGGAGGAGCAGCGCCCGACTGCCTGCCTTGAAGCTCGCCATTGAAATGGCAGTTTCTCCCTCGGAAACAAACAACAGCTACATTCTTTACCGAGCCTATTTCCAGACGAGAGGCGGTCCGCTCCGCTGCGCCTGCGCGCTCTCTGGCAATATTTAGCCTTCGTTGTGCGCGTGGTGTCGCGGGTGTCGCTCGCCAAAAAGTAGCAAGCGCCCTACAAGCCCACAACTCATCATGTCTGCCACGAATTGTGGGCTTGCAGGTCGCAGCAATTTTCGACACGCGACACCGCTGTACGCCAGATTATAGCCCATTTAAGTATTTGATCTTTTTTTTTTTTTTGGTCGCCTTTCCTTTTTACCGCAGTGTTACGCATGCGTGGGTCTATTTTAGAAAGAATGAAATGTTCCTTCCCTGACCGACGTGGAAAAAAAGAAAGAAAAAAAAATCTAGGCTACGTTGTATTGTGTTTTGCTTCTGTTTATTTTGTCCTCAGATTATTTGAGCTACACCCACGGGCGAAAAAATATATTTAGTAGGCCTATAGGCCTACACTTTGATTGTTGGACTTTTGGACTCGAGTCTGATTTCTTATGTTCAACTATTTATTTAGGCGTCTTTGCCGCATCTACCCTAAAAAAACAGAAAGGGGGGAAAACAGAACCCGGACTAGACCAAGTAGGCTAGACTCAAAGTTGTATTAAACTGCAAATCTGGCAGTCTGCAACCCCTTTTATTGGACTCGGAGTAGCTTTTGTGTTTGTGTTGTCGGGCTCAGGCAGCTATGATTTCCTTTGCTCACAGACGCACAGACAGTTTCCCCAGACAGACACAGTTCCCATACAGATTCCTCTTTATTTCTCAGCAGTGGTCATTATTCCCACGCTTTGTAGATAGTGATTTATTTTCACAAAATTTGCCTATTCATATAAAATCCTGCATTATTATAGGCGAAATGTCACGTGGCCCGACTGCAAAGGGGATGCAATGCCAAATCGAAGATGTGATCTCATATTATATCCAAACAAATTAACCACAAATTATATAACCTGTCTATCACGACCGTTAGCATAAAATAGCATATGAAAAGGCAGGAAGGTTCATGAAAATTAATCAGAATATGGACAATGGAGCAGTTCCACGGCGGCACGGCCGACTCGGGACAATTAAGATTATGCTTCTGATGATCATGACACTGACTTTGTGCATTGCTTTACTAAACTCTACTGTAGGTCCGTCTAACTCATAAAAAGGCTTTAAATGCTTCTGCTTGCGATCTCAGCAGAGCAGCGCAGACCTTCTTGGAGGTTGGAGCTCCAGCTCCACTGCTCCACACACAATAACCTCGGGTATGCCTGCCTGGGATCTAAAACAGCCTGCAAAACGAGACTGTCGCCTGTGTCAGGGGATCCTCTCCAAACTCGAGCCTCCTCTCCTCTCAGATGTCAAAGCCTCCTACATTCAATAACGGGGGTATTCTCACGCATGCGCGCGC
>OOFJ01141000.1:2822-13693 GCA_900323375.1 Benthosema glaciale
ACGTTTTCCTTTAATTTTACAGTATGCACCCGTGGGCTGTTCAGACCAGACAAAATAGTTGTAGACTACAATTATCTGTATTTTTGTGTTTTTCTGTGCGCGTGAGTGCGTGCGTGCGTGTGCATGCGTGTGTGTGTGTTTTAGTCTTGTTGTTCTATCTCAGCCACCCTGAGGAGTTTGCATTCCGTCCCGTGCATAGTACACATTTAATTACTGGCCAAATTGCTGACTCTTATGTGTACGTGTGCACTGTGAGAGTAAGTGCGATATATGGATGTGCCTCTTCTCTCCTTGGAAGTCTCCCACTTGCACAGGCACGTGTGTGTGTGTGTGTGTGTGCGTGTGTACCGTATTTGAATTGTGCTTCTAGACGGAGTCACCTCCCTCCACAGTCCCACACCACGGAAGTCCCATTAACAGCGTTGCCTCCTCCCCAGTCCCCATGGAGTCCCACTAATTAAGACCGTTAGCAACACATCCTTGTGTGTCTCTCAAATCTCAAGACACCATCACAGCTTGTCACTGTGACCTTTTCTGTGGCGATCTGTGCTGTTCATTTAACTTTGATGCACAGATGTACAGTATAGTTACATTTGGATTTTGTACACTACATTTTTACTATTTGTACTTTCTCTTCGCCTTTCCCCTTCACCTATAATTTATTGAGCATATTCATCTACGTCTGTTAATTTTTCTATGCAACACAGTTAGATGATCAAAATACACTCTAGATGATCAAAATACACTTTAAAACGTGGCTACTGATGAGCCAGCGACTTTGTCTTCTTTTACTATCCAGACAGATAGATTCCAGGCCTAGTAGTTAAACTCAAGTGTTTCCATCTGCATTGAGACCAAAATCCAGCACTGTTTGGAAGTCTCAGTGGAGGTATTAATAATGAATACTACATTCACTTGACGTGTTTGGATTTTTATGAGATATAATGAACAAAAGGAGCAAACAAATGTCAGCTACAATAAATAGTAACAAATAAATAACCGTGTGTGTGTGTGTGTGTGCGTGTGTGTGTGTGTGCGTGTGTGTGTGTGTGTGCGCGCAGCATCTAACACGACTGTATTCTGTGTGTGCACGTGTGCATCACTACTGTAATGTAGAAATACTCCAATTGTTTTTAATGAATAAAAGTACACAAGTATTGGCATCAAAAGTACTCATTATGTAGAATGTCTTCAAATGTATCAAAATCTTTTGAAAATAGCAGATCTACAAGCTCAAATCTACAAAGTAAATACTAACTAAATCTTTCAAGTAAATTAGTGGCGTAAAAAATATGGATTGGATGCAAGATGCAGTGGAGTAGAAGTAAAGTATTGGAAATACTCGAGTAAAGGACAAATACCTCAAACTTTGACTTATGTACAGTACTTAAATAAATATACTTAGTTACTTAGTTACTCCTTCACTGTGTGTGTTGGAGGAAGCTGTAGTGTGACTATTGGCGGTGCATCACATACAGTCTCCTTGTAATGGTCAGTACAAGGTTTTGCGACCAAATGAGATTGGTGTTTCTTTTCCCGAAGTGTGAAGTGTGATGTTTGTTAATGTGAACTCCTGTCATGCTGTTGTGAACTATTATTGTCTCAGTAAGTAGACTTCCATGGTGCTGCCCTCTGCTGGTGGCAGAAGATCATCAGAGAAAGAGAGAAAAGAAGCCCACAGCCTTATTGGGCATTTTATTATTTTTTTTATAACACTACATATTTACACCATGTGGTCTTTTCAGTAGTTTATGATAGATTGTGCGTACTCTTCGCCAACGTATGCATGGGTCTAGGTTACTAAGCAACAGATGAACATGAAATTAACCGGAAGTTAGTCTGCCGTCTGCCTTCATGTTATCAGATCCAGAAAACTATATTTCCACAATGCATAACACTTGGCGTGCTCCAGTACTGTACCTCCCATTAGCTTTGCTTTTGTGCTGTCAGTTGCTGGGCTATTTAGTCTTGTAATAAAAATGTTATTTGAAACGTTTTGTAATTTATAGCATGACACAGAGTGTGTTAACTTAAGAGCATCTGATAAATGTCTAAATTGTAACTGGGGTGTGTTCATATTGCCATTCTTCATAGCATCTATAACCGTTTTAGAGAAGCAATAAGCCATGATTTACGGCGCCTCTTAACCCGTGGTAAAATCCACATTAAACCACTGCTTTAACATGGCGCAGAGCACCGTGGCCTCACTCACGCCTCTACTGTGTGTCTGTTGCCTCCGCCCAGGGTGAAGGACTATTCGTCAGATTGGTCGGACGAGGACAGCCCCAAGAAGGTGTTGGCGCTCAACGGTGTGGACGACGGGGAGGAGGAGGAGCAGGAGCAGGTAGAGGCGGTGCGCGTCCGCGCGCTGTATGATTACACAGGCCAGGAGGCCGATGAGCTCAGCTTTAAAGCAGGTATTAATCCATACTAATGCTTAATACTCAACCGCACCCTGTGCACATTACTTCACACTCGTGTGAAGTGAGGGGGGTGCACCTCACCCCTGGAAACAAACATTGTACTCTAAACAAACATTAAAAGTCCATAGACTTGGCTTCCACATGACGTCACGTTTAATGTTCTAAAAACACATTAAATGTGCATAGTCTTGGCTTCCACGATGTTTGTTTAAAGTGCTCTAAACAAATGTTGAAAAAGATTCCATAGACTTGGCTGCATATGATGTAATTGTCCGAAAGCCAGACATTTTAAGGGGTAGCGCCCCTCAAAAATAATGATCTGACCGATTGCTGCCCATCGTTAGTCGATTAATGAAGTCAGAAATGGACAAAAGAATCCTTAAAATCCAGCCATCACCATTTTGTTCCTCTGCAAAGTACCGTGTTCATAGTCTCAATCGTTGCTGTGTAATGCATCTCACATTCACAAAAAAAAAGGTTTCACATTGATTGACTCATTCATTTTCTTAGCACTATTATCACATTTTATTGACTTGATAGTGGATAGATTACGTTGGTGTAAATATGGTGATGGTTTGTTATATAGTATAATGTAGACTGTGTCACAGGGATGAGACATTTGTATACTTTGTTATACAAATGTATAACCGTTTGGTTGCAAGGAGTTGCATGGCGATTTACACACTGGCAGTGTTGATAAATCAGTCAATTTAATACACCTGATCTATGAGCATACAAAATACTCCAATAAGCGCACACTAGATTCTGCCTGATTTTGCATGTGGTACTCATATGTAGTTCTTAACTCTACTGTACTGTACACAGTCCAGACAAGTATGTTGAATTACCAACTTGGCAATAGTTGTGTTTGCTTAGTAGTTTCACGTTAAGAATAAAGGCATTTTGGTTCCAGCTTCAATTCACGCTTCAAATGGCCAGACCAATTTTTCGTTAACTCAAGTCAGTGAATGCTGACTTGAGTTCAGAAGAAATTATTCTGGGAAAATGCTTTTATTTCAGTCGTCTATTTATCCCCATTCCATTTTCCTCCAAGTTTATATTGTATCAACTTAAATTCCAACCACACCCTCTGAGGAACTTTGCCCAGGTGCGTTCTTTTTGGAATCTACGGTAGATCTTTTTTGAATGTATATTGTCCTGATTCAGGGGATATTTTTACATTCAAAACCCATTTTAAAATGTCAAAATTGCCTTTTCTGGCACTTCTTCTTAACACTATTGATTATCTTAGGATAATCTGTGATTACAAACTCACATTGCTCATCGGCATATTAGCTAAAATTGGGATTGTGAATTGCATTTTTGATGTTATAAAGTTTCAGTTGGTCAAATGTATTTTGGTGAAGTATGCACTGCAAAAACTGACCTTTATTAGATTTTTCAAAGCACCATTTTCTGTATAATATTCCAAATGGCAACATATCCAACAAATAGATCAGCATTTAGACATTACTTGCTTTGCAATGCCATCATTATTGTTGTAACACACAATATCACTTCATCAGATCATGACTTTCTTGCAGGATGGATACCCTACCATTTTGAGCATTACTTTAAAGCAGCCATCCTAGTTTTCAGTGGTAGCTGGGGAACTGAGGAACAAAACAAAACTGCCAGGATCGGTAACAAAAATATGTGATTAAAAACATTTTGTGATCAAAAGTACAGTAGAGACATATTGGCCAAGCGTTTGCCCCAAAACCGCAAGGTATAATCTTCCCATTACTAGGCTACTTTGCGCTATCACATCTCAACTCTCTCTAGACACGTTTATAATCCACACAAGATGATTGGTTAAATCAGACATTATGACAGAACATGCAGTTTTTTCACAAACCATGGAGAGTGCCGTAGTATGGCTACGCATGGATACAGTACAATAGGCATCAGGTGGAATGGAAAGGATTCAAGTACCATGTTGGGAAGTATACACTAGTAAGCTAGATTAAACAAAAGGAGTACAACATTTGTGCTGTGTATTAGGTGCACAATTTCAGTTTTGCCTAGAGTACCTAACATAATCTGTACAGTGTGTCATGTTTAGTAAACAGTATACATGTAAGTTAGCTGTGTAAGATTTCAAATGGTCACAATAGCATGTTCACAAGCCCATCATTCTTGGTGTTGCACAATGGTAAGTTAACCAGCTCAGTTCTCACTTGTGTCATTATTTAAGAATAATTGTTTCTCACATGAAATTAATTATTAAATGGCATAATATCTTATCTTCCCGTTTCTTCTCATCTGTTGGTCTAACCATCTTCTCAAAATCTCTCCTATTGCGTCTTCTCTCTCCCCATCTCCTCTCCCCTATGTGTACCTATGTCCAGGAGAGCAGCTATTGAAGCAGGGAGAGGAGGATGAGCAGGGCTGGTGTAAAGGACAGCTCAGCGGTGGCCAGGTGGGCCTCTACCCTGCCAACTACGTCCAAGTTGTCACGTCCTGATGACTCGCACTCCTCTGCTGAACCCAACCAATGGTACGCAAGACTCTTGATGCCAGGACCAGTCGCAACGTGCTTGTTACCGCCAACATGTACCCCTACATGAAACTAGGATGAGCTCAGTGATTGGCAGTGATGAATGCCACTCAACATTTCACAAGCAACATTTTTGGGGATTTCATCATGGGAATCATTGTTTTTTTTTTTGCTGTTGTTTTTTGCCACACTATAAGACGATATGCAGTATACTCTGTCACTGGTCAACAGAACAGAATTTACAGCATGTTTCAGGAAAAAGGAGAGCTGGTTTGAATGTAGTTTACAGAACAAAAGAAGGAAACGGCTCCTGGAGAGGTGATGGCGAGAAGAGGTCAATGAGAGAAGCCCAGTGCCTTAATAGAGGAATCCAGAGATGTCCTTTGCAGCTCCAAAATGCTGTCTGAATGGAAATTCTGAGCCCTCTTGTGCAGAACTGCTGACATTACATTAGTCTCTGCCTGGGAGATGATCTGGCCCTTAAACACTATGGCATGTGCAAGTTTTAGGGCACGTTCACACATACTGCGCATACTGTGCGCATCGTAGCTCAACGCAATCGGAGACTTCCAAGATCCGTCAATTCCCCATGTTGTCATTCAGGGTTGTGGCCAGTGACGGCAAGAGTGGCGCTTTTCTGGTGTGTAGTTTGTTGGACTTTTGTTGGAGTGGTTGAAAGAAAACTACTGACGAAATGACCGCCACGACAAGTGGGGTCAGTGACGGCACTTCTTTTCCTATTGGTCGGCGGCCGGTCACAGTTCAGCAATGTTGAACTTGCGCATTGGACTTAACTTGTTTCAATGACGCCAGCGCACCGCAACAGGACACTCCGTCCCATTTGCTCCCTTAGACAGGAAGCGAGCTAACACTTTCTGATGTGTATGATGCGTGTGTGTGTCCGTGCCCTAAATTGTTCAAATGTGCAATGTAGCCCATGGCTCGTCTGTAGGGATGGGACAATATGAAAACACACGATTATAGAGCACCGAAGACTGACGTCAATATCATTAAAGTCCACTCGTTCACATACTTTTACATTTTCATTGTAATCCCCATAGGGAGATTTTAGATCGTCTCGTATAAGAACTGTGTTTGAAAAATCATCCCGGCTGTTTCACTCATATGGATATGAAGAATCAACTGACTGAGAGAAAACGCTGTTACTGCTGCTGAATTAGTTACATTTTCGCTAGAAACAGACTACATGAAATATGACTGACTGACGGTTGTAAACGATGCAGAGACCACCCCGACAATTTCACCGAGACGGTGTGTTTATTTTTGTACCACAATGCTTATGAGATGAGTTTAAGAGGACCCCATGTTATTCTCCATAGAGAAAGTACTTCCGTCAACCATGGGATGAGCGAGTGACGCCAGGACTTCGGGCTCTATGGTGGCTAAAAAATTGCCTTCAACAATATTATTGCGATAATCAAAATATGCTTCAACCCCCAGCATCCCTATTCTGGGGGGGGGGGACGTTCAGGGGGAACACGTTACAACGCAATTCATTGTGAGCTTGTAGATCTGCTATTTTTGGCGATTTGTGTAGAGTAAAATGAAAGCGGACCACATGCACTCCCTCACAGGTCCCCCTTTTATCAATTACGGTAATTGATAATGAATTTGGTAATGAATTTGAAGCTCAACAAAAGCTAACTAATCCTAGTATTATGATCTCCACGATACGATTATTGTGGGCAAATATAAATGATTATCGTCCCATCCCTATTAGTCTGTTAGCTGGACAGGTCTGTGTCCTACTTAAATAAAGTGGTCACAGACAACTTTGACAATGTACACGATACACGATTAGCCAATAAAACTTAAAACATATGAGGGAGAAAGAAAAATATATGTTGTTCTTTGAGACATGAAATGCTTGTTTATGTTGGACTGGATTAAACTACATGGCCATTTACATTTTATTTAATATATAAAAATGTAGGTATGATAAAGCATTCACATTTATGTTGGTTAATCTTTTTTTTACAGACATGTTTTCCATGGTTGATGTTTATATACTGTATGGTTATGGTATGATTTATTTTTTGTTTGTTTTTTTGTTTTTTTAATACAGAAACCAGACCATTTATAAGCTGTTCCACAGCTAAATGTTCTTTGTAAGAGTAGAGTTTTTACATTCACTCACACCTTTTATTTACTTCCTAATTTATTTCTATTTTTAAATCATTTAATATTTTCTTTTAAACAAATCACTAAATTGGGGTGAGAGAGAGTTAGTAGCTAGCTAATGTATACATTTGGGTCATTCGTGGGTCATTTAATAACAGCTGCTTTGTACAGGCTCAACAGAAATATAAGCATTCATGTTTTGTCCAAAAGATGTCATCTTTTCAGTTTTCATGTTTTAGTAAAAAAATTATAGCTCCTATTTTATGGAATTTGTTTTGTCCCGAGCTAGGGTCCTTAGGTTGTGTGTGTCAAGGGGGAAGAATTCTAATTCTCCTGCAGAAACTGTACTGTACATTCCTGTCCACAGCTAGAGCTACCCATGTAGAACTGATAATAATAATAATAATAATAAAAAACAAACAAAAGAAATGCACATTTCAACCTCACTCATTTTCTTTTAATTTCCAATATTCTGGCCTGGTCTGGAGCCAGGCTACTATACTGTATATCTATTTAATGTATGAAATTTCCCTTTATGTTGAAAGACATACAAATGAAATGAAATGAAGAATGACATATTACCATTTACCACCAAGAGTCATCATCTCTTGAATAGCTTTCATTTAGTTTTAGTCACCTGGAATGTTTTATTGTTAGTCTAGTTTTAGTCGACTAAATGTCATAAGATTTTAGTCGACTAAATCAAGTGTAGATTTAGTCGACTAAAATGCACTTTGGTGGGCCTTGATGCTGTCGTAATGACTGTTTTTACACTTGCAGACACGTTGTGAGCTTGTAGATCCACAAACCGAGTGTAAAATGACTTCTACTGGACCTCTTGTCCACTACTCCCTTCCTAACATTTTCGTCTAGTTTTTATCTGTCGACGAAATCGTCAATATATTTAGTCTCAGTTTTAGTCGTCGTAGCTCAGTTTTCATTTAGTTTCCATTTAGTTTTCGTCAGTGAAAAAAGGTAGTCGACGAACATTTTTCGTCTTAGTTTTAGTCGACGAGAA
Organism: Benthosema glaciale; assembly: GCA_900323375.1. NCBI lineage: Eukaryota > Metazoa > Chordata > Actinopteri > Myctophiformes > Myctophidae > Benthosema > Benthosema glaciale. Next base: position 10,906 of record OOFJ01141000.1, read on the forward strand.
CAACACTGTGTTGCTGTCCTATTTCCTGTACATACTTCACCCTCACCCCCAGCGCGCACACACACATGCACGCACACAGACTTACTTATAAGGTCAACATTTAGATTATGGTAATTTGGTGTAATCAAGAGAGCATTTTCTGATGTTGTGTTAAACTTGTCTGGCAGCTCAAGAGGGCACCCAATATATTTTTTCCCAGGCTAGTTTATACTGCTTGGTGAGAGTATCAGCAAGATTATACTGTACACTGTACAGTACTGTACAGTAACTACAACAGTTAGTTCAGTAAGATTCATGATTTCTGTTACTCAATAACATAAGCTATATCAATAATATGAACACGAAGATATGATTAAAAAAAATTACGTTTAGGCTTATTCTGAATATAATGTCTCATGATATAGTTATATGCCTTATGATTAATTAAAATAAATACTAATAGAAGTCTGGATCAATGGTTTGCACCAGTGGTATAAAGTTAAACTACTGTAAGTAAGTACATTTACTCAAATACTGTGCTTAAAGGGTTAGTTCAGACTTGTATGAAATACTTGTTAATATAGCGGTTGCAAAGGTATTCATTAATTGCCTGGGTCCTGTGGTGGGAGTTCTTGTCTGTTTTTGGTGAAGTTCCGGTCATTTTTGGTGGGGGCAGTGGGGCCTGGGGGCTACTCATTAAAGATAGGTTAACTGGGGATAGGGTGGAACTCCTATGGTTTTACAGCAACAAGCACAACAGACCTCAAATTTGGTGATATATGAATTACAGTACCTTTAAATACACTTACTTGACTACAGTATCATTCAGGTATCATGCATTGTTGCTAAATAACCACATGGTGGTGCTAAAGGCTTCAAATGATTCGCCCTCATTCAAGATTGTGCTGCTTTCTGTCACATTCATTGTGGGGTATATTTCACTATGTCTACATTTATTTACCCCATTTTGTTAATTCATAAGATTAAAGACTGGACACACTCTCCAAAGTCGGCTGGTGAATATAGGTGTAAGGACGGTATGCTATCATTTGACATCTATTAGTCTAGTACAATTTTTTATATATATAATTTACGAGTTTGGCAGGTTATGTTGGGGGTAGGCCTATCTATTTGGTGCATGGTAAATGTTTTAAACCTACCTATACCTTTTATTAATATAGCACCTTTTTAGTGCCCCAAAAGATTCTTACTGAGGGTCTACAATGCTTAATCATATCTAAAAAAGTAAATGAGAAGGCAAAAAACATGTTTTTGCCAAAAAATAAATGTAGGTGTGAGAGAAGTGACCAAGTGGGGGGATGGCGTCTCCCCCCCAACACACACACACACACACACACTACACCCCTGTTCAGGACCACAAGGAAGCAAGCAAGTCACAGTAGGCTCCTCTGCCCTTGTCCTTGGACTGTGTTTTGTGTGAAGTGAGCGGTGCAACTGTACCATGTGGGGGTCCCCGGGGTGTCCCCGCAACATCCATCCCCCCAGGAACACTCCCAGGGTAGTAGCCCGGTTCCGGCAAACCAGAAACCACCCTGCGTCCGAAACCATCGATAAATGACAGAGTTACCGTGTGGGGGTCCCAGGGTTGTCCCCAGGGGGTCCCCAGAACATCCAGACCCATAGTAACACGATCAGGGAGCCAGCCCGGTTACGGCGTGCCTTCCCACATCTGAAACGGTGGAGAAATGACCGAGTTACTGTATGGAGGTCCGACAGGGGGGTCCCCAAAACTGTCAAGAAATGACAGTTACGGTACTTTAGGTGTTTCTGGGGGTCCCTGGGGGGTCCCCGGGAATATCCAGAGTTCCAGACCCCCAGGAACACGCCCAGGGGGGCGGCTGGGTTAGGGTGAGCCTGCCCGTGTCTTAAACTGTCGGGAAATTACCGAGTTGCAGTGTTGCATGTTTTGGTACTCATACATACATACATACATACACGGAGACATACATATTACATACATACATACATACATACATACATACATACATACATACATACATACATACATACATACATACATACATACATACATACATACATACATACATACATACATACACACATTGCTACGTAATGGAGCGGTTAGGCACCGCTCAAAAAGTTGCCTGGAATTGTTTGAGGGGAAAGCTTTGAAAATGGCCTGTACAGTATGACATCCTATATAAGGCAATATTTTATAAATGTTATTATCCTTTAAGTAGCAAGTGACATATCAAACTAGGGGGTTTTCATGACTGAATCCATTCCAAGCATTCTTTTTGCACAAAAAAATCTCCCTGGGCTAAATTTGGCCATTTCCGTATTGACAAATGTGATGAGGTCAGCACATTTGAGCAAGTGGCTATGGCCGATTCTAGCCCAAGGAGTTTTTTTGTGCAAAAATAATGCTTGGAATGGATTCAGAGTCATGAAAACCCCCTAGTTTGATGTCACTTGCTACTTAAAGCATAATGAAATTTAGAAAATATTTGCCTTATGGTGGGCATACTGTACAGGCCGTTTTCAAAGCTTTCCCCTCAGACAATTCCAGGCAACTTTTTTTTCTGTTATTCGGGATATATTGAACATACAAAATCAGCTGAGTTTTTGCAATTAGCTTGAGGTTGCTCTGCCTCCTGTATTTTCCATAGATTTATTTTACTATGTTTGCCATCTCCTGCCTTGTCTACCTTGTGATTAGTCTAGTTTTCCCCCACCTGTGTTCTGTTGCCTGTTAGCCTATCCCAGTGTTGATTGTGTGTTTCAGTTCACCTGTGTGTAGTTAGTCTTGTCTATATATATGCCCCAG
>OOFJ01141019.1:6699-19686 GCA_900323375.1 Benthosema glaciale
AAAGTGTAAAATCACTTGTCTTTTATTTATAGTGGATGACTTGTCCACTAGTCACTTCCTGACATTTTAGTCTAGTTTTTATTTGTTGAGAAAATTGTGAACATATTTAGTCTCAGTTTTAGTCATTGTAGCTTAGTTTTCATTTAGGTTCCATTTAGTTTTAGTCAGTGAAAAAAGGTAGTCGATGAACATTTTTCGTTTTAGTTTTAGTCGACGAGAACAACACTGGTATGCATGATGGAATGCTGCTGTCACAAGAGGCATTGTAGATAGATGATGGGTGAGGCTCAGGTGAACAAGGAAACACACACTTAAGTATTAGTATTAATACTAATTGGTATTAGTACACACTACATACCTTGTCGTTGTGTGACGTACAAGCTCACAATGTGTCACATCCGGTCTGCTATAATCTGCCGTTCTCTGTGCGCGGCGGCGCAACAAACAAGTCTGTCTCGTGGAATGGATGGTATTCACAGTCAGAGGGGTGTTAGGTGTCTCATGGCCGTGTTGTTCATTGTACCAAAAATGAAATGTACAGTATGTGTACAGTATGTTCCAACTGTTAAATTAAACTCAGACCTTTGTCTGTGTTTTTTGATAAGTGATGCAGGGCGACGGTGGCTCAGGGGTAGAGTGACCGGATGGCTGCCGGTTCAAACCCAGGCTCCCCCAGAGTTAGTGTTGATGTGTCCTTGAGCAAGACACTTAACCCCTAATTGCTCCTGATGTGCTGCCTTGCATGGTTTCCGCTGCCATCAGTGTGTGAATGGGTGAATGTAATGCACAACCTATGTAAAGCGCCTCTGATAAAGGCGCTATATAAATGCACCATTTACCATTCATGATAACCCGAATGCACAGTTAGTAGCAGTTGAAAATGCCTATTTCATCAAAATGCTTTGTCTGTTACCAGTGGCTGACTGGATGAGTAAGTGGTTTCAAAATAAGTTTAACAGAAACAATTACTGTAAGTGCCTGACCTCAGTGACCTGTGAGCTTGTCACTTCATTGTCAGGAAAATAACTGAATAAAAGAGTAGACCTACATATGACACACATTGGAGGAGAATCAGAAAGTATGTACTGTAGGCCTACAGCATTTGTTATAGTTCAACATGTCACCCTATAACAGGCCCTTTTCACCATAGATATTAAAAAATATATATAGATGCTTCATTGGCCACTGCAGTAGGGAAGCGTGCATAGGGAATCGCTGAAGGCACGCCGAGTGACGACACCACGGCTGCCCACAGGGGAGTCACTCATGCGACTCCCCCGTGTCTCTCGCTGTCACTCAACTGACTACTGGCCAATCACAGCACGTCAATTCCGGGACTTCCATTACACCCGCGGAAGCTTGACATTAAGCTTCTGCTCAGTGAAGGCAAATGCTTTGCAAGGAAGGTCGGGAAAACTGTGCCTTCAATTGTGACACGCGCCTCAAAGGGCGCAGCACAGCAATTGTACAATAACATGAATTGTTACATGTATGTGTTTCTGTCTGTGCATGACGTTAACTGTCCATGCTTGTTCACAGAAACACATGAATGAATCACACCCACAGTTAATGATTACCACACCCTCAGCTCTGTTTACCCCTTCAACATGCTGTAGAAAATGCATTAATTGAAGCTAACATTGGCTACCACATCACATACTGTAGCACAGGTGGGCGTTCCTCGCCTGTAACAAAACAAATGATGAAGACAGCCTATGACACCACCCTTATCAACTTACAGTAGGTTGATTCTTGATGGTAATTCTAAGGGGGCCGTCATTTTCATTTTACTCATACAATAGGTCTTATACAGGAGGACATGGATCTTAATATGCATCCATGGACGTAACCGGTACCACCACTGGGTTGAATCAATGGTGCCTGAGCTACTGGACCTGTATGTCCACCTGTGCCAGTGTCTGCATGTGCTATACAATGTATTCATTTTTCTTTTTTTTCCACGGGTGTGAACGCATTATGCATTCAGACGTGTCTGTTTGAATGGTATCTGGGTGGTTCACTATAGCTAGCCCAACCTGTCTGTGTTTGTGTGTGCGTGTGTGTGTGTGTGTGTGCGCATGCGTGCATGCACATGCACTTATATCCATTTGTGCACAGACGTGTGTAATAGTTGTGGGATGAGACAGATCCTTTGTTTGTGTACTTGTGCTAGGAAGGGTGTGTGTGTGTGTGTGTGTTATTGCGCCGACACATTGTAGCTGAGAAGAAACACATTTTGTTCATGTTGTGTCGTCCGTCTGCAAATCTGTGTATATTGTGTGACGCTGTGGTATGATCAAGTGTGGGGCGGAGGACGTCAGGGGTAGAGTGACTGGATGGTTTGAACCTGGGCTCCCCCAGAGTTAGTGTCGATGTGTCCTTGAGCAAGACACTTAACCCCTAATTGCTTCTGATGTGCTGGTACTGTAGGTGCCTTGCATGGTTTCTGTTGCTATCAGTGTGTGAATGTAATGCACAATCTATGTAAAATGCCTTGGATAAAGGCGCTATATAAATGCACCATTTACCAAGGCATTCATTTGTGAAAAAAACACAAAAGGTTACAAATACAATATGGGGATAAAAGGTTTGTACCCAACAGCAACGATGTGCAAGCAACATTATTTAGAAAGCATTGTAGAATCAGCCTCGGGTCTTAATGGGTTAAATTGACCCAGGTCAAATCGTGCAGGTCAGGTTGTAGTGAATCCAGTTCCCCTTAATTGGACAGCATTTCTTTCTAGAGTAGCCCATAGCTTTCTGTGGTAAAAGTAATACCGTGGCTTCTTGTAGCTATGACCTGCAGAGGGACAGCATTCTGACCTTTTGGGTCATGGAATGTATACAGTATATGACTCATGAGGGGTCAGACGCGATATTCCTGTAAGTGTTGCTTCGCCACTTAGCCCCTGTTCCTTTGTGGGCTGCTCTGAGATGAAATTACTGTAGGTTTGTACTGCAGTCAGTCACATGGGTTGCCAAAACAACCTTGTTTTCCAAGTTAACTTCCCTTTTATTTCAACTGACAAATCTGAGACTTATATATGGGTCAAATATTAAAACATTTATTTTTTCTGTTAGTCAGATTGAAGCTGGGTGGAGCTATGCTAACAAAAACCTGTCATTTTTTCCCCCTGTAATCCATCCATGCATTCTTCCATTTGCTATATCAAGATATTGAACCAAAATCTCAGACAATATCTATAGTCTCATATCACAATACAGTCAGTACTCCAGGAGAGGTGTAAGAGAGTCATGAAGATGTCTGAGAGGCAGGCTCTGGAGGTCAAAGATAACTTTTGTATAACTCTCACTAGAGATAAGTGAGTCCTTTCACTGTCCCACAAGCTTCTGTAAAATGTCATCCTTTGACAAACCCACAATGGAAATCCTACTGTGTGATTCGAAGTGCTGTTGTTTCATGGGTGTGATGAGTTTGAGATACTGTCTGTCTGTCTGTCTTATTGTATGTATAAGGTCCACTACTGTTTCAGCATGTCTGCTTGTAAATTTGCCCTTCCTTGGTCAAATAAAACAATGGACATTTAAACTCTTAAAAGCCACATTTAAAGCCTTCTTTACATGTGCTCCTAAAACTCCTGCCTGAGTGCCCCCTGTTGCTGGTGTGTTGTGTGTGTTTTTTCTTTTGTTATTTTCAACCAAGTTTGATTCCTGCATGTTTTCCCAAAGTATTAATTAAAGAATTGCCATTGGACTGCAGGACTCTTGTGTGCAGGGCCATTAAATGTGCAACAGGCACACAACTTTGAGAAAAGGTGTAATCAGGGTAACTGAATACACCTGTGTGAGGGAGTACTCAGAGCCTGACTGTATCTAACATGGGGAGCTTGCAGAGCAGCAGCGGATGTTTGCCAAACAATGCTTGTGAGGTGAGACCAGCATGTCTAACATGTAAGGTGTAGTGTAGTATTGGTTCTTGGCGCCTGGGGACCCCCAGGGTTCCTTAGGTGGGTTCCAAATAGAGCCAGGTCTGTAACTCTCTAACTGAGAGTTTACAAATGAGTTGTACAATCTCAGGGTTATGGGTAGCCGCAATTTGCAACTCTAGATTTTTTTAAATAATCGGATGAATCTAGAGTTGCAATACCCTCCATTGACTTCCTACTCATCCAATTTACATTAGTGTTCTGATGGTATTAAACAACGTTAAACTCACCAACATTTCAGCTCTAAGCCAGGCTTGAATTATCCTCTTTCGAACTGCAAAGCGTTTGTGTCATAAAAATCCACCGTACACATGAGCTACTTTCTGTCAAGAAAGTTTCTTCAGGTGACTATTGCTGGGAGTTTGGAAGCACTTGTCGTAAGTCACTGAACGGCCCTGTGTACCACCTGTTTCACATTTGCACATAATGCAGGAGGCAGCAGCGCAACTAAAAACGAGTGCTTCCAAACTCCTGCACTTAGAAATAATATCACCTGAAGAGACTTTCTTGACAGAAAGTAGCTCATAACATGTCTACGGTGAATTTTTATGAAACAAACGCTTTGCAGTTCGAAAGAGGATAATTCAAGCTTGACCTAGAGCTGAAATGTTGGTGAGTTTAATGTTGTTAAATACCATCAAATCGCAAATGTAAATTGGATGAGTAGGAAGTCAATGGAGGGTATTGCAACTCTTCATCCGATTATTAAAAAATCTAGAGTTGCAAATTGTGGCTAGGTTATGGGGGCCCGCCTGGAAGTTTAAAAGTTGCCGAAGGTCATTATGATTTGGGGATTGATATTGATCATTGGTTGTTGCAGGAAGTTTGCTTTCCTAAGAGGAAGATGTGGTTTATTTGGTTCCTGTGTGAGAGCTGACACAGTTTAATTTGGAATTTCGCTGGAATTTGACAAGATAAACAGCCATTTCATGATCAGGATAGTCTTGAATATGCTCACCAGTGACTCACTTTAGAGTTTGACAGCATACCGGCGATACCGCCATACCAGTATTCCTCCTTCCTATGGTGTTGTATAGTGCCACTGGACACATTCTCACAACATGCTGACATTTTTAAGTGGTGCAACCACTTCATTAAGGAGCTATGTCCCTGGCTGGGTCCGAGAAGCAGCATTCTTCCTGCCTGCCTGGCTGGCTGTGTGTGTGTGTAACTCTGGCATTTCTCAACCATTTCGGACACGGGCGGCTCACAGGGAAACCGGGACGGCACCCTGGCCATGTTCCTGTGGGTCTGGAACATGGAGTTGCACCACTTACTTCACACGGGTGTGCTTTTTACACTTCAGTCGGTATCGAAAAGATCACAGTTTTGATATAATTTTCACATTCAGAGAGGATGTTTATTTTTTATATTTCTTTCATATAAAACATCACAGAAGTGCAACTGCAATTCATAATAAATAAAGAACAGCAATAGCTACTGTAGTGCTCTGTGCTCACATTACATTACTGACACATAACATACTTCTCTTTAGTCATTACCAGAGTTATGTTGGTTGCCTAGCAACCATCAAAACACTCCAAAGAGGTGGTTCCTCTGCCACCAGTGCCAACCCCAACGCCCCCCTCCCTCCTCTCTCTCCCCCGCATCACTGGTTACCTCACTTCCTCTTCACCACATTTCTAAACAGTCCACCGTTGTCTCGGACATACACACACAGTGTTAATGTAATTCTGGGAGTAATACAGTTAATGCTGAATCCAAATTAAATTCCTAAAGAGAGCGAATTGTAGGGAACCTTTGCCGCACCAGGCCGGCCAAGCATCTTTGCGCAGTGAGGCGGTAAAGCTTAATTTAGACTCTGTTGTTGGCTTTCCAAAAAGAAAAGATCTGCAAACAATGTGAGCTTGTAGGTTGTCCTTTTCGTCAAGCAACATCATTGCACTAGTGGGTATATATTAGGCCGCTGGTAGGAGGCACATATGCTAGTCTACTGGAAGCCCCCATAGGTCCCATGTTAGACCCAGAAATGTTTTTATTGTAAACCTTTATGATTCAAAATCTATAGTCTTAGCAGATGAGATTAAGCTTGGTTGCTAAAAGTTGCATGTTGAGCAATTTGAGTTATTAGCATATGAATATCATCCATTAGGCCTATATTTTGATCGTAAAAGTTTACATTAATCACCATTTCTGGGTTCATAGAATTGCCAGTAGACTATGCTGGCTTGTGGAATTGAGAGAATTATCCTCCTGGCATATTGTTGAAGCAAGACCAGAGGAAAGAGTTGGCTCACTTGTTTTGTCCCTGAGCTGGGTTCGGTTCAGTTGCGCGAAATTGTGTCAAATTCATCACCTGTCTGGCTGTGTGTAACATGTGAAGTTGTTGATTGGATTCAGTGGTTCATTGACATCCACTGCCGGTATGGTGCAGTGTCATTTATAAATACAAGTTCCCACAGAAAGTTCTTGTACAGAGATGTTATAGGAAACGATGTCAGATTGTCAGCCCCAAGAAAATGCTCTCACTCTTCATCTCACACGCACACACTATCTTTCCCTTTTCCGCTTGACACCCTCCCTGATCCCACCACACCATCTCCACACACCCCAGTGACCCCACGGCCCAATGCTGCTATAATGATATATTACAGTTCCAGGACGGGATCCGATGGTAATTCCGACGGTGCGTTAGTCTGACATGCGGGAACAACAGTCGGACTAGCGCTTGAACATGCTCTGCTCTCGTGCTTGTGGTTAGGTTAGGGTTTGTCAGTGTAATGATGACTGTCGGACTAATTATAGGTACCCTTCACTTCAGGACCAGGGTTTTCAAGGACCCTAGTAGTAGAAGGCAGCAGAAGGTGCCGACAGTTGCCTTGTAATAATAGCCTCTCTGCCAAGTCAGTGCCATCAGAGTTACATACCTGTATAGGCTAATAGGGCTCCATTTTCGTCACTGCTAAACCCCTTATCCCTAAACTTCTTTGTCTTTTTTTTTACTATTTTGAAAAAACATTTTTGAATAGTTCAACTAGTCAATCTACATTGACACGTTGTGAGCTTGTAGACTGTCCATTTTAACTATTCAAAAATGTTCAAGTTCAAAATAGTAAAAAAAAAGGCAAAGAAGTTTATGGATAAGGGGTTTTAGCGTGTGACGAAAATGGAGCCTATAAACTTTTATTGTTTTTCCCACATGGATTCGACACGGTCATTATTAACTAGGGTCCTAGAAATGGGGTCCTCCTGAAAATGTAGGAACTTGCCCCACACACACATACATGCATACACACATGCACACGCAGTGCTGCTTTTACCTTCCACGCTGTACCATCAACTCAGTGTTACATTTCCGTACGTCCAAGCTTGCTTGACAAGTTGTGACACCCAGAGGCTTATAAGACTTAGTTTATTTAACAAGGTTAGAAGTGGTGTGCTGAAGATGGCAGCTACTTGTTTTCTTTCTACACACGGTAGCCTCCGATAAAAACACAGTATTATAACATCACACTTCTACTGTTTAATACTGTGGCTGCATGGGTTTTGCAGCAAACTATTCACAGCTTTTACAAACTTACTTTCTGTTGATGGACTCTTAGCATTGGCAGTAGAATGTGGGAATCGATCCAGCGGGTGACACAGTTCCAAAGTCAGGCTGTACTCATACTTGAAATAAGCTGAGGGATCATTCCACTGCATTTAACCATGCTAAAGCCCATGTCATTCTGCCATTATTAGTTGTCATATCAGTGTCCCTGTCAAAACAGAGCTCCTATAAGCAGCTGAGATGAGAATAGAGCGGCCAGTAAACGGGGTATTAAAGAGTCTAACAGGGGATTCACACTATGATCTCGGATGCACACTCGGGACCACTTGGCAGACGTTGTGGTAGTGTGAATGCTGCGTACCGTTCCCGGGACCGGATCCCCCAACCGTTCCTGGGACCACATTCAAGTGTACTCGGATACGGATCGCTGCAATGTAAAAGCATTGAATACAATTGAATGAAGTATACTCGAGTACGGAAGAATCAAGCCAATGTGAATCATGGCCAGCGGGGACCAGGCAACCGTATCCGGGAACGGTTCGAATCAAACGGACTCAGTCCGTCTCAGTGTGAATCCCCTATCAGAGTCTTTTGCAGTATTATAGAATGGTGTTTAGATAAAGTGGCTGTATTAGCATCCTGTCTTATTACGCAGGGGAAACTACAGTAACTACAGTAACCTCTGGCCCAGTGGTGAAGAATGGGTGGAGAGAGACCTATTGCCCTGCAACATGCTGTGAACGGATCAGGAGGGATATCCACCTGACTACCGTGGCCTGCCGCCTGCCAACAGCAAACCTAGAGCTTCACACGCATGCATACACACAATGAACATGCATGCAGCATATAGCCTACATACTGTATACACCTACCCACCACTAGATTAATATTGCACAATGCATTTGAACTCTCTCTAGTCTTCTTGTTACATAACTTCTCTCATAAAACATTTAGATGCAGTAGGTTTCCCCTCTGATGTTATGTTTGGCTGTGAGAAACGGCCTCACCAAATTCCTCAGTCAAAGAGGCCAACTGTGCAGGCGCTCTTTGGAGACAGATGTGAAATACCCCTTGGACTACTTTTTAAGATTTCGTTACCGTGGCGTGTCTGTGGGTGTCGACTGAGGAGTGTCCCATTAAACTGGCTATAAGGTGACCGTCAGGGCCAACATGAAACATAGGATGATTGTTCTCTCCACTGTTGTACAAAATCACTCCCTTCGCCGGTTAGACTTTAGTAGAGTAGTGTTTAATTCTTAACGTATATTGCCTGCAAACTGCCAGTTGGAGATAAAACCTTCATTGTGGATCCAGGGCCATAGTGTGTGACATAGTGAATAATGAGAGAGATAAGTGAATTATGCAGTACGGCCAGACCGACTTTTTGACGTCATCGGCATCTGCAATCATGTATCTGATTTTTTTTTACCACTTTCAGTGAGGTCCCTATTTTGGGCATGTGGAGTGAGTGTGAAATATAGTGGCCCTCTCCATCATCAAAGTTTCCCACTTCTGCCCTATCCAAAAACTAGTTATTATTTTAATATGCAATAAAATTAGGATCTCCCACAAGACAACAGAATCATTTGATAATATGCCACATGCAGTTGAATGCACGTTGCATTACACCTGTGACCCACTGCCCACAGGTGAAGTGGTTTGCAGTTTAATGCAGTTGGTTGATTTCATTGTTGGCAATAGCACAGTAAAGATGATGATAATCTAATATGATGGTGTAGTTCTTTATAGATCTAGCCTCTTAATTTTGATCTCAAAGTGCACCAGATTGAAGCATTTTCATCGCAATTTTTTTTCCTCCCCCCGGGGAGATGTCAGCTGTGGGGGCTGGGGGGTGTGTTGAATTTGAAGTAGGTGGGGCGAACAGTTCTCGAGTTACGTGGATTACGGACGTACAGACGTACACACAGAGACTTGGTGCATTTAGTTAGAAGATGATTACATTTATTATTAGAAACGTTTGCAATATTTCTTCCACATCGGTTGTCGAAGACCCTCCAAAATCCAGCATCAAACAAACATATCTAGTCTAGTCTAGATAGTCTAGAGTACAGTAGATACTGCAGAATGTTCTCTATAGTCTATACATAACATCTTACTCTTATTGTCTTTTTTCACTTAAAATTTTGTTTTTTTCACACACCAAAAGGCACAGAAACAAGTTTAGTTTAGTTTATTTGATCATATTCACAGTATCCAGTACAAATTATGCACAAACCAAGAAAACAAACCAAAAAACAAAATGAGACCCTCTAATTTGTATTTAAACATATATGCTGTATGCTGTGGCAAACAGGAATTCTCTGCATATTTTCCTCTGTATCCAGAAATGAGTTGCATGGACTGTTTTGTTTAGGGGTGTGCGTGCGTGTGTGTGTGTGTCTTTTTATCAAGCCCAGATTTATGTCGCTCGTTGTTTGTGGATCTTGAGGTCATTATGACTTACTGACTCACTCGGTGCACTCTAATAACTCCTCTCTCTCTCTGTGTGTGTGTCTCTCTCTCTCTGTGTGTGTGTCTTGTGTTCTGTAGTCGCAGCCCAGCCAGGCCACGCCCACAGCAGCAGCCCAGGTCTCCTCCGTGAAGCCTGCACAGTTTGAGGTACAGTATGACACGTTCGTCGTCTCACATGTTAACGCATGACCTTTCCTCCTATCCTACTCTATCCCTCCTATTCTCTTCCTTCAGTTTTCTCTCTCCCCATCTCTCTTGCTCTCTTTTTTTTTTACACACATTAACACATTAAGCCTGGCGTACCTAATTTGGAAACTATGCGTATGGTTTGTACACTACATATACTGTACTGTTCACATCGATCATGTGTACAGTACAGCATAGGGCTATGGTTTAAACCAGTGGTTCCCAAAGTGGGGTCCAGGGACCCCTAGGGGTACTTGAGGGAGTTCCAGGGGGTACCCAGCTAAATGATAGTTTGGAACCAAATGGACCCTTAAGGGTCTGGAGTGTACAAATGAACCCCAACGGGTCCATTTGGTGACTTTTTGTATTTGTACACACTCAATCTTATCTGGGTCACATTTGGTATTGTTATCCTTTCCTGTTGTAGCTTAGCATGCGTGAGTGAGTTCTCTGTGGTTTCTCGGTTCAGTATGGACATGGTTATAGCTGAATCCTCTTAAGGTGCAACGCGGAGAAAGAAAAATGTTCCTTTTCCTTCCATTCAAACGCTTAAGGAAACACACCCAGCGTCTCGGCCGGGGGGAAAACTGTACTAACCCCTGCTAGACTTGCAACAATGACCTCAAGTGAAAGCACATGGCTTTGATTTTTTTCTCTTATGATGGTTTGTGGAGTTTCAAAACAGAATTGAACCGAAGTATTCGAGAGGCATTTTGTAATGCGTTCTAGCTCCAGTTATAAGGAGAGTCCATTCACGGAGATAATGTGGGAAAACATTGTATCGTCATGAGTTTTCTTCTCTGTTATGTCACAATTCTAAATATTGATCGTCCACAAAAAAGCTTTTATACAGACCGCCCTGAGGAAGTTAGTATTCACTCAAGTCATTAACACATTCTGGGCGGGAACCCCTTGGTGTTTTCACCATTATGTTATACTTTAGCTATTGAAAAACAGCAGATCTACAAGCTCGTAGCAAAAAATGTAGCGCAAATCAATATATTCTTTCAGAGCGAACTTTTTTAACTCAAATCTTTGCTTCATGGGGTGTCTCTGGAACTACATATTTTCAGATGGGGGTCGGAAGCCAACTTCATATATTTTCGGAAGTCCTTGACATGAAAATGTTTGAGCACCGCTGACACAGAAACATGGGTTTTAAAAAAAGAAAATTGTAGAATCTAGTCATTCTAGTGTCAGGTCAAAATGGGTTTTAAACACACAGGCTCAGTAGAAACAGCTCAACACATTCTTAGTGCTGAATAGCTCAAACAGACATAAGGAATAAAGAAGGTATGATGTGCGCATAATTATAGAACCTTTCTGATAAGTACAGTATGTGTGTCGCAATTGATTTGGGTATAATTTGAGCAATATTATTGCATCGGCCTAATCCTCGTTCAATGTTGAATTGGTGTCAGGTAAGACCACCGATGTATTCTTTTCAAACTTTATTGCTCGTAATTAACTTCTATTCAGTGTAGAGGGAGGCCATTCAACAGCGTCTGAGCCAAATGCGCCACACAGGGGCCTGAAATGTCTGAATTGAATAGCGGGGGAAAGTAAATAGTTCTGTAAGAGCAGCAACTCTTCCAACCTGCACAGCACAAAAAATATCCAGTGTTAATCATCAAACTCTCAAGAGTGATTAAAATGGACCCAAATGTAATAAGGATTTGTTCTGTTCTCCATTTAGCTGTTTGTCACCTCATATCTTTGCTGGCTATGCCTAGCTCCGAGATGAGGTTCCGCCTCGGTGTAGTCCTGTGCTGGTAGAACGGGAGTCTGTCTGAGTAGCACCCGTCGACACGCAGTGGATTAAAACACTTCCGCAGTATTTTTTTCAAACAATAAAGGTATCAAACGAGAGATAAGAAGAAAAAAAAAACAGCGCCCCTTATCATTCTAACTGAGGCATCAAACAGCCGCTTACAGAGCTGTTGTTTGTCAGCAAGTACGATTTGTTTCCCTGGTCTTCCCAATGCATTCTTCTGGAAGCAGTACTGCACATGTAAATGGGGATTGACTGGACTACTTTTTTATTTAAGCCTGATTTTAAGCATTTTTGTGATGCCGCCATTAAAATGTTAAGGGCTGTGTTTGATACCTTTACTGTTTGAAACAAATACTGCGAAATAATCCACTGCGTGTCGATGGGTGCTACTCAGACAGACTCTCGTTCTACCAGTTTAGGACTACACCGAGGCGGAACCTCATCTCGGAGCTAGGCATAGCCAGCAAAGATATGAGGTGACAAACGGAGCTATTCTCCAAGGAGTCTTGTGCTCTTTTCTGAGCTTGTTCATAAACAAACAAATCCTCAGGGACTCAATGAAAACTCCCCGTGAGTTATAATGATCTCTCATTAGAAGCTGACCTTTGTGACCCCTCCCTGTCAGCTACTAGCTGCTAGAGATTTGTTTACTCACGTTAACATCATTAATGCGGCATAGTGAAGACGAAATATACACGCACACACACACAACATAACTCACTACTGAGGAGCGTTGTCAATTAACATGATTAATTACCTTGCGATCATCCTGTGATGATTCATTCTCTGTCAGCTACACACTAGACTGGATCCCAACACTGCTTTTTTCTGGCATAGGGAGCTGCCGGCCGGATCCGCCGAGAGAAACCACACGCACCTGCGCGATATGTTACTAATTAATTAGAGCGACAGAGAGAGAGAGAGAGAGAGACAGGAGTGTACGCGTACGTGTGTGCGTGTCTGCGTCAATTTAATGAGGTCTAGGGGCGATCAGAAATCAGCAATGAGTGAGCTATGCGTAGCGCAACTGTATGCCGAAAATAGGTGGAATCAGCTCCAGACTTTTGTTTTCCTCCCTGGAAATAAAAAGTCTGTGG
>OOFJ01141026.1:7159-19978 GCA_900323375.1 Benthosema glaciale
GCCAAGGAGCCAATGAGCGGGCTGTAAACCCGGGACAAATGACAGCCTGACCAATCACCCAAGCGTTTGACGGCTTGCTTGACAGAGAGAATACACTATGTCAAGCGAGCCGTCAACTCAGCCAAGGAGCCAATGAGCGGGCTGTAAACCCGGGACAAATGACAGCCTGACCAATGAGCGGGCTGTAAAAAGCAAAGTCAAAAGACGACTTGTTAGCTGGGTCTTCAACCCAGCAAAAACACAACACAAGATATCTGTCTCTAAACAAACACCTCCGCTCTGCTCCATCCATAGAGTTGACTTCGTCTCCCCTTCTCTCCCTCTCTCCACACACAGTATAACACACACACACACACACACACATACGCATGCACGGTGCATAACACGCACTCAACGTGCAGTCAGTGGGTCAAAAATCTCCACTACGATATAAAATAACACACCTGCAGACATTTCCCTACTAGTCCAACATGTGAAGAATTCAATGCAGCTGAACGGTAGCATATGTGTCAAGTTAGACAAATGTCAACCCTTGACTTCCGGTCGGTGGACATCAAAATAAGTAATTTTATTTTTTATTATTATAAATATTATTCTCTGGTACCGGTATCGGCTAACACAGAAATGTTGGTATCGAGATCGGATCGGGAACGAAAAAGTATATCTGGACTGGATACAGTGAGACTTTACTTTACACAGCCCAATTCTAAGTTCGACTACAGTCGGCTATACCATTATATGCCCTGGAAGCTCAGCTACACCCTTTGCTACTAACATAACCCAAAGGGATCTTGATATGAGAATTCATTATTGGAAAGTGTCTCCCCTACTGTATTTGACGTGTGCACAGTTTCGGTTTTATTTCATCTCCGGAGAAAGAAAAGCCTATAAAGTAATGTTGTCTGACATAATATACCGTAGTCGAGTAAACACAGGTTCTGAAAAAAATGCAAGCAAACATTGCAGTATCCAGTGAGGGATATGTTAGAGTGGTGTGACGCATACATACAGCTGCCGTCAGTTCAGCACCGTGTTTAAACGGAGACTGCTGCCCTTTTCCTTCTTCTCTCTCAGATTTGTAAGGCTTAGAGTCTTCAAAGGCAAGAGGATGAGGAGGGGGCAAGTTTACAAGTTTGGTAATCGAGTCTGCCTCTGACTTTTGAGCTCCCTCGGCTCGCACTGTCTCCTATTTCCCAGAGACCAATAATAACACCATGTTTTCCTCGCTCACTTTGCCATGGCATCGTTTTGATGGACTGTCCAGTCCAGTCAGCAGGCAATAGAGACGCTCCGGAGATATTATGTCCTAGACCTAGTCTGTCCAATCATTCACTCTTGCTTATGAATTTACTGCTCTCCGGCCAACTTGCTGCTGCTCTGAACACTTTCCAGGAATGCCTGTGTGTATAGGCCATTATCAATGTTCTTGTCACAGCCCCATAAAGACAATTCTCCTAGAGGTGTCATTAAACTTGAATTCATAATTCAGGCAGTATTGATTCAGGGAGGCGTAATTGCTTTAGAAGTGAGCTGGAGAATAAGCCCAATAGTTTTTAGATTTCACATTGATTTGTGCTGTCCTGTAAATAATTACTTTTAACTGGAGGTGGAGGGTGCACTACATTTTGTTGGAGACATTGGTGCAGAGACACTGGCAACATGGATGATGTTAAAGGACAACAAAACAAAAACAAAGCTGTCCTTTAACACATCTGATTACAGGTCCACTATATTATGTTCTATCTACTGTATACTAGACCGGTGCCTGTTGGCCAGATGGGTGGTTCTGGAAAAACAACTCCAAACGACTCAACGCCGGGCAATTCACTAGCAAGTCCTCACTGATGCCTGCGCTTAAGTCGGTCGATCGGATGCCTCTTGAGGTATGGACAGACAGAGATTTTGCACATTTATAGTAGAGTAAAATCTGAATCCAATAAAATCCCATTTCATTTACCCTGCAAATAACTTAACTCCATTTCATTTAATAGTCTAGTCTTTCTCTAGAGAGCTAATTGAAAAACATAGTAAGGGAGAACAATTCACTGAATTAACTTTATTTGGTCAACTCAATCCTCTGCTCACCTCCATCTTAAAGTACAGTAAAAAAAATACAGTATAATGACTTTAGCAGGGTTTCTGGTTTCCTCCACCATTATACAGCGATGGTGTATGTAATCTATGGCACCATGGCTAACATCTAGTCAAAATGATGCAATGTTGCTCCATAAAAGCCGATGTATACACGACACGGCTCAAGAATGTGATCAGGAATGTCAGAAGTGCAGCACTGCCTGCAGATTCATTCTAGGCTATATGTTATTGTTGTATATTCTGTGAATTAACTATAGTCTACAGTTTAACTCGGTGATTCTCAGCCATTGTATTTTTAAGGACCCCCAAATTAAATTGATTCAATTTAAGAAATGTGCCTAAGGCCATTTCATTATGATTTTCATCTCTAGACTGGGACCCCAATCTACGTGGCCAAAAGCCAGTGTTCATTTAAGAGTGTGCAGTAAGGCTACAAATGGTAGGCCTATCAAAAACTCAAATCAGATAGACTACGTTAATTTTAGCCTATACTGTCTCTGTATTCATCATAATGCCTCCCCTGTCTCTGCCAGGACTAACCTTTTTTTAGACATCTGTTTTATCAGTATGTCAATGCATTGCTGTTTTGTTGTTGGCTCATTTAGTCCTATTGTATTTATGCAATTAATCAAATGTATTAATTAATCTTTTTTTTAGAGAGACTCCCTCCCTGGCCAGCACCATTGCAAAGCTTTTACCTGCAGGAAACACTGTAATTAGTCAATATTTTGGTCTAGAGTAAAGATACCTTTTTCCTTTTTAATGAGATGAGAAAGACAATGAGAAAGACACTTAACACTTGTATTGTCCGTGCTTTGCATGGTTTATTCTGCTGTCGGTGTGTGAATGTGAATGTGAATGATGAGGCTTCCCATATAAAGTTTACACACAGACCAGTGCGAGCACTTGCTCGGTATCTGTAATGTCTAGGGTCTGCTGTTATTCACATTCTAGTTTTGAGTTCAGTGAAAGGTCATGTTCACATCAGGAGAAAAGCTCTCCTGCTTGACTTATTGACCCAATTCACACCTGCCAATGGATAATAACTCTCTTTAGAATCCGATCCTACCAAAGAACTACCCCACATTTAGCTACACTAATAATAGCTATGCTGCCAGGCGGCTACTTTATAACCGATGCTGTTCCTCTTAAGAAGGAAGACTGCTGTGCCTCCTATGAAGAGAACTGTATTGTACCTCAAAGAATCATATTGTATAATATAAATAACTTGATGATGGGAAATACAGTCTTTGGAGCAGTAACGTTAATATTTTTTGTAAAATTAATAAATAAGAGGATGATAGACACCAATATCACTTATTGCAAGTCTGTAATTTTGTATGTGGGAATCTAACTGGAAATCTATTAATTGAGCAACAGTATTTGCGTCCATTAGGCTACCGTTAGCCAGCCAGGTAGTGACTCTCCTGCTGGTAGATTTATAGCTGTCCCTGTTCCAAGCACAAGGCCAATATTCCCTTTACTGTGATTTAATATCTCAATTATTAGGAGGGAATGACAAGCAGTGCAATTTGATTTAAACAAGAACGGCAGTTTTATTTTCTTAAGTATGCCATTTTGCACGGCGCATTGTCTATTGATTGATGGTCATGGACCGGGCTTGGTTCACAACTCCCTCAGCCATGATAAAAGATTTAGGACTCCCAACGTTCAGACAGGTTCAAGTGCTTCTCTGCTGGTAACCGCTGGGATCAGCATAGTCTGCCACTGCCATCTTCTTATCTTGACTAATTTATAGTGGTGCTTGCTCCGGGCAGACCTCTCTAGCTTCAAACCCCCCAAGCAGGCTCATGCGACATGGGTTTAGCAGATGGAGGCAGCTCCCTGAGCACAGTGGTAGGTAGCTGCCATTGGTTGGCCTGTAACCAGACAAATCTGTCATTGCGAAAAAGAAATTGCCATCGGCAGCAGTGACCTTGTCGGCCAGGCCAGGCTAGCCATTGGTAGTCAGTTGTGACACACGAGCCAGCTAGTCTGGACAATGCTGGATCGGGGGACTGCTGAACTTTGAACATGAAGTGAAATGTCAAAGTTTGGAACCCACAGTTGTGGTGAAGAAATATAGTTAAAGAATTAAATTATACATCTGTTGTGGAGATCACACTCAAATACTACTGTTATTGCTGCTTTCTTTTGATTTTGAAAGTTATTTTAAAATATGTAGCTTTGGCGAGGGGGAGCAACGGAGCGTGCATTTGTTCATTCAAGTGGTGCATAATATACTACTTAAAATATGATTCTAGTTGGAAAACTAATCCTTGATCTCTGGCTTGATAGACAATACTGACTGTCTTTTGAGCACTATTTTACTTTTTTAACAGAAGGCTCTTTACAGCACAATAAAATGTAAATAACCCCAAGTGGCAATGAACTGGGTTCAAACTCAGAAGAAGCTTTAGTCATTCAGAAGACGATTATGAAAAGAAAAAACAACAACAAAAAGAAAAATCTTAATTTGAATTCATGGTTTTGAAAGCTGGTGCATTTTGCAGCTCTTTTGAGGTCTTAATTTCTAACAATATATCATGCCACAAAATTATTATCAACATTAGCCTTAAAAATACAAATTTAGTGCAGTAACAAACACTCAAAAAGAGCCTTAGTTTTTGAGACACCCCTACCCGGGGCAGAAGAAAACGGGACATAGTTTTTTCATATCTTTAGGATGATCCCTTCATGAAATGTATTGTCCCAAGTTTTACTTGTACTGCAAAAGTCATGCAATTGATCCATGAAGTGACTCGCTCAACACATAGGCAAAGCATAGACTCGGGGCAGAACTAAACATGACATTGTTTTTTCATATCTTTAACATGTCCTCCTCATGAAATGGATGGTCACTATTATTGTAAAATATTATTGCAATATTTTTTTTTATTGTGAATCAGCAGCCTTTTATATAATATAAGGCCATATAGGAGACAGAAATAGCAAAAGGCATCTAACTACAGTATATCATTAAAATGTACTTTGACTGGGTCGTGCAATTCTTCAATAAACATTCTGCACCAACAAAGTGTAGAAATGTCCCCACCTTCGGTGAAAAAGCGAGTGCCATGTTAATCCTGCACCGTTTTCCAATTTGGGATTTAAATCATATTTATGTATCTACAGCCTAGGTAGGAAGCCTACTACTACACCCCAAAGCAACCGGAAAATATGATAAAATAGGGCTCTTAGGCCTTGTTAGTTGTTAATAGCAGAAATATCAAGGTTTTTTATTTTTATTTTCACACTAGACACTACAATAATGTAAAATGCCTAAAATACAACAAAATTACTCTAACAAGAAAAAGTGCTCCTCAGAGCACAGGTCTCTGCCAGATCAGGTACTGGTTATTGTGGGCTGTTAGTAATGGGGCGAGTGGCTTGCATCAGTGGCACGTCAACATAAAGTTCTGAGTGCATTTCCTCTAGCACAAACCATCAATTTCGAGCTATTTTTCTGGGTCTTGAGTGGATATTGTCCATCCATGTCCATCCATGTCCTCACCTAATGCATCCATTAGCTCGTATATTTTATTATTAACAGCAGTTAATGGGTGACTGCTCAAAAAACCTTAGTGGTCAGGAGGTACACGCACACACATCCCAGTAAATTAAACTTGAACAAAATAAATAAGCTGAAAAAGGAGAAAGTCTGCACAGTGCCCACCGTTTTTAAAAGCTCCCAAAAAACTTGAATTGCCAGAGCGGAAAAAACATATGTACAACGTTTTGGCCTCCTTCTCCTTCTTGCTCAAAAAACCTTTCATTCATACAAAAACGTCACCACGTCAGCCTGCCTATCATTAACGGTTGGTGGATTTTAGCCCAGGTGCGCAACAAAAGTTAATAACATCCGCTACTATATGTCATCATCACACTGGTTTATTTTTATAGGACCTGGCCTTGGCTATATAGTCATACATTTGTGAAAAATAAATAGACATGTTCAAAATAAAAAAAGATATTTTACATTCACTAAGACTTCTAAATGAATTAAGCAATGCAGATGTTTAACAATAATTTAACTCTTGAGAGCGTCGGGTCCATTTGTTTTAATTTTACCTCAGGAGTTAAAGATCTATTTGGTCCATTTGGTTACATCATTTAGCTGGACCCCCCTCAAGAACCACGTGTGGTCCCTGCACCACTGGTTGAGAAGCAGTGCTATGTACCATTCCATGCTGACTCGTCTTGAGTCCAAAACCAATAGCAATAAACAATAGCATAATATTTCAGAGCTTAACTTCCCATATGCTGCTGATGCATTGTTATTTTATGCCACAAGCACTGAATTGTCACCACTAACTGCTTACACAACAATTTGTTGTTTGGCAGCCTATCTGGAGAATGGGAGCTCAGTATCATAACACCTCGTTAGGTTGGCCCATTACAGTTGGTACTGTACTGTACCTTCGAGTAGCGACATCGAAGATATAGGGTGTTATTGGAATGAATCAGTAATTCTAACATTATGTAAAGTAAAAGGATATGTAAATGATGATAATAACTTGAATCACTGCTTTATTTCTGCTTCTTCCATAAGGCAAATTGAAGTCACATGGAATGGTCTGGCAAACATCAAAGTTACAATATGTTATTTAGTGTCAGGCAACCACACTAAACCACAATTAAACCACTATTTTAAAATGTTTTTTTTTTTTGTGGTGCAGCCACTCCTATGCGGAGCTGTGTCCCTCTGTCTGTCTGTCTGTCTGTCTGTCTGTCTGTCTGTCTGTCTGTCTGTCTGTCTGTCTGTCTGTCTGTCTGTCTGTCTGTCTGTCTGTCTGTCTGTCTGTCTGTCTGTCTGTCAAAATGGGGGAAGCTGAGTTTTTAGCAGCCATGTGGCGCTGTTGAGCTTCACACTGTGCACAGCTGCATGATGGGAGTTGAGTTTGTAGCAGCCATTACGTGATTTCGACAGTACAGTACAGTACAGTACAGTACAGTACAGTACAGTACAGTACAGTACAGTACAGTACAGTACAGTACAGTACAGTACAGTACAGTAGAGGGACCCCTTTGGACATACAAGCTAAAGCTTTCCACCAGACATAGACGGTATATGCATCTTCTGCTGAAGTGAACTGTGAACTATAGAACTCTATAGGACTGCATTTTTTAATTGCAGCAACTTCTAACGAATGCCAGAGCGACAGACAGCAGCGTTTATCTCATTAAAGTTGTTTTCTTACGATATGAGGACACCGACTCATAACCACATGAAAGAGGCTTGGGTGTGAGGTCAGAGGTCGTGCGGGATGATTCATTAGCTAATTAGAGACGGTTTTGTGAAAATGGGAATTTAAGGGCTAAGTGTCTGTGCTGCACTTTCCCTCGTCTCAGGCTTCGACTAGCTATACAGTATCTAGACTCCACTGACTTCCCAGGTTCTTTAATGAGGGGCCAAAGCATGGATTCCTCCCATGGAAGATTCCCCTGCGTCACGTCATCCCAATTATATGCCCTTGTGGAGGGAAAATATATATAATTATGAATCTGATCATCGCTAATTAAACCTGAGGGATTGGATTCAAGGCTTTGGCAGTGCATGGGGAGGCTTGTTTGTTATTTTGTTTTTGTTTTTTGTTTTTTTGGGGGGGGAATAACAGGTGTAAATATGAAAGAATTGTGAACAGGCAAACGAACAACATCTGTTTTGTTAGGGGTGGATCCATGGTTAATAATGACACAAATTGCTGTCATAACTGATGTCATTTTTTTTTAAATGTTAGATGATGTCTTTAATCAAATGGAGCCATTGATCATTGTGAAATTAACTCATAAACTGAGCAGTATGTGTTATTGTGTTATAATGGCCCCAATCCATGAAGCCAGAACATGCCTTTACGTATTTTGACTATGGACCTATAGTGTTACGACTCCATATGGTCCTCACACCACGAATGACAGTAACAACACCATACACGTGTTTACTGAATAAACTGCATGCACACAAATTCGGATACAGGGCCGTGCAGAGAGCACTGGGGGGGCAGGGGCTCAAACCCCAGAAAAGGTCACGTGTGTGTGTGCGCGCGCAGAGCGCCAATTTTTGGGGGTGGTCTTTTTGTGGGGTCCGTCCCTTGTGCCATTAATGTCATTGGACAGTAAAATAAGCAATACATTCTCTTTAGTCTGAAACTAAAACTGACTGATGGCAGCCAGCACATTAAAAGTATAATTAATTATCATTTGGAATTATCATTACTTGTCAAATGTTCGTCTTGAAGGGCCAATAGACCTTATTGCCCCCCCACATACAGTAAGCTCTTATTGGCCCCCCAGGACTCGAAATTAACTTTTTTACTTGGTAGCACTGGTGCTACCAATTTCAGAATGAAGGAGCACTAAATAAATTAGGAGCACCCACCAAAATTTAAGGAGAACCAATATGTAATCGATTTTTTTTACATTCATTATTGGTATTACACTTGTACAATACAAACCAGTTGGTAACACAGATGCCATTTTTGTTTAAGAAAGCCAATAAAACATTTGAAAATAGAATAAAATTCTAAATACTGTCCCCGCAATAATTTGTGGATTTGTAAATGGCTACAAAACTCTTTGTTTTGTCACTTAACTTGTTGTATAGGATGATAAGAGCGCCCATCACTTCACACAGGTGTGATTTTTATTGAAGTAATAAACAATAAATGGTGAACAGTGAACAACAATAACTAATGCTTAAAAATAAAGTTTTTAAATGGGTAGCCATGGCCACAGCTTCTGACACAGCTGATGTGAGTGAGGTTAATCACCCAGCTGCAGGTCAATGACCCAATCGCAATCAGTCCATGGGAGAATATGCAGAGGAGCACAGAGCAGAACAAGATACCGGTATTTCTTTAAAAAATCATAACTTCTGACAGGAATGGGCTAGAAACTTACTTTTTTTTGCATGCTCAGAAAAAGGTAAAGGGCACTTTGAGGCAAAAGGGCAGGGGCTCAAGCCCCCCTAGAACGCACGTAGCCTCGGTCCCAGGTTTACTCATCTGCGAAGAGAAAAGCCTGGTCACAATGTAAAACACTGGAGCTATCAAAAGGCGGGACTTCCGCTGAGTAAACTTCCTCCGGAAGTTTCCCCACGCAACCCTTCCGGCAAATTCGAGCACTTCCGCTGACACTTCCGCTGATAGGCGCTACAGCGTATATCTTGCCCAGGGTTCCCTGCACGTGCCTGTTTTATAAATGAGGAGGGATTCAAATGTAACATGGTACGGTAGACATGACATGAGCACTTGGGTACACATGGCACCTTCCCCACATATTCATGGTGCTTGTCACAGCACAGACAGACAGACAGACAGACAGACAGACAGACAGACAGACAGACAGACAGACAGACAGACAGACAGACAGACAGACAGACAGACAGACAGACACATACAACACATGCATGTGCAGTTGCGCACATGCATCCACAGTCCACACACATGTTCATGAACTATGTGAGATCTTTATTAGGCGGAGAGTCAGAGGCAGATTTATGTGCATTCAACTTTGTGGAATACTGGGGAGGGTCAGGTGAGGTGGAGCTGGTCAGCAGCAGATACAAAGATACAGACATACAGTCTACCATTCATTTTCAGTGGAAGCCAGCGAAATGAAGATACAAAGATACATCCGATGTTTATAGCTGCTGCAAAAGCTACAAAAACGTTGAGCTTCATGGTTTGAACTTCAGCTACAAAGATACAAATACGCTGTGTAGCTTTGCATCTTTGAATCTTTTGCATCTGCCAGTGTGAACGCAGAGATAGAGATGGGCGCCAAATGGATCAGGGGTAGAGTGGCCGCAAGAACGGCCTGATGGGAAAACCGTGAGGTTCCCAGTTCGATCCCGTGCTCCACCAGAGTTAGTGTCGAAGTGTCCTTGAGCAAGACTCCCTTAGAACCCCTAATTGTTCCCGATGTGCAGTTTGGTGCCTTGCATGGATTCCTCCACCATCAGTGTCTGAATGTGTGAATGTAATGCACAGTCTATGTAAAGCGCTTTGGATATAAAGTGCTATATAAATGCACCATTTTCCAGAGACATTGTTACAGGCATCACCCATGTCTGACTGTGAGAATGCAAAGTGGCACGGTGCTATAGCACGATGTATTTTCAACAAGCCGCTGTCCTAGGATACATTTTCAGAAATATGCAAATGCACAGAAACCTGGCACCTAAACAATTACTGAGTCAACACACCTGCCAATTCATTCGTGTCCATCTCTGTTGTTTTCTTAATTACATAATTAAGTGTTGGCATAATGTGATTTCACTCTATGACATGCTGCTGCCATCAGCTTTGAACCTGCAAAGTAAAAACCCAACCCCCAGGAGAGAACTAATTTATGGCAGAGATTCATTTAATAGCTTTCGTAATTAGTGGTTACGTTGTTATTACTGGCCTTGCGTGCTTTGCTTACTGCACATACAAGACATTTACATTTAGTAGTGCATTGCATGTACACTATATTTTGAGCACTTTTTGACCTTCAAGACAAGCACATAATCTGTTTGCTGTGGTATGTTTAGATTAAGGGATTCATTTCCATATGTCATATTCCTTTGAGAACAACTGGTACCTGAAATGAATCATTCAATATTTCTTTCAGAAATATACACATGATTGCATCCCTAAAGTGTGTTGGCGTTTTGTTGGCAAATGTTCACACGGAGTTGCTAATTACTTTCTTAAATAAAGCCAGTGCCCAATGAGGAATACTGCTTACTTATATTCATAATTCTTTTTTCATCACACTTCCCATATGAGTGGGACTACGGTGGGATAATGTCTGAAAAAGTTCAAATAAATATACAAATTAAATGTCACATTCAATGTCCAATATCTTGCATGAAAGTCATCTGACTGACTTCCTGCTCGGCGCATCACTCCCCCGGATCCTCTGTGATATGCACGTTGAGTATGAATTCATCCCATATATGGGCATACCAGTTGGATCATCAGTTCTGGTCAACCGCCTTCCGAGCGACCCGGGCACAGCACCCTCTCGGGTCCTCACCGACTGGCGTATAGAATTTGAGATTGGTCAGTAGGACGGTTCCAAACTCACTCAATTTAACTTTCTGGCTGTGATGAACCACATTGCTTTCAATGATTTGCTCATTTCCTATTTTACCATCAACTGTGGCTATTTCTAAGTCAAATTACAGTAGGGCCAGTCAAGTTACAGTAGGCCCACTCTTCTCTACAAAAAACATTTTTGTTCCTGAATTGCAATTTTCAGTTATTGCTGCATTTTATCCACACAATCACAATCGCAAAGTCAATACGTTTGCTGCACAATAATTACCAAAAATGGCTGCCTATTAAATCCTGTAGGGACTGTACAGATGTTATTTGATGTGCAAATATTGTTGGAGCCATCACTGCTGTTGAGCTCTGTGATATTCAAAACAGGGATAATGCCTCCCAAGTCTCAAGATAAAGAACATTCCAATGCTTCCCCTCTCCTCTGAAATACATAATGTAGGCCTACTACATTAGGCTATACAGCGTAAACTGCACCTTTATAGCTAAAAAAGAGAGTGTGTCTAAACACTTGTTTTTTGTGGGTGCAAATGCACTGCGTTAATCATAGTGGAACATGTAGACCGCTCTCACTGAGATGATATTCCCGCTAGACCACTTAAAAAAAGCACTGACATTTACAAATCCTCTACAAAATGTCAAATAAGTCGGAACATACTGAATATAGGCCTTACTGTTAATGAAGTGGTCTCCTACTCTCCTTATTTGCTTTCTCATTTGGGTTCAGCTTAACATGAGTGAAAAATGAATCCCTCGCTAATAAAGAAAAGTAAAGAACCTTGAACATTTCCACCTGGGAATGCCTGATCGTTTTTTTTTTGGCCACTACCTCTCAACTTATTGAGTTACTGTACCTGCTGCGCTGCACTGTACATTGGCTGCTGTCACTGTACAGAGATGCATTCAAACGGCACTCAGGGGCACAGAGAAACTGCACAAGAGGAGCAGTGTTGACACAGCAACTCTGTCTGCTGATGCTTCCATAACAGCCGTGTCACCGGCTGGGTATATAATATAAATGACTTTGCAGAGACGGGGAGCTCGGCATTGACTTTGACAGCAAGTCCTGGGAATGACTTTGTCTGTCATTGAACCCAGAGGCGGTTTTCATAGCGCAAGGAGAAGCCACAATGGATATTGTGCAAAGATGTGTTCATGCTACAACATGGAGTAACTAACGGTCACTGGCTATTGTGGGGGATACTTCTGACAGACTGCATCTAATACACAGGGAATATAATTCATTCTTTTGTAATGAAAGCATTTATAAGAATTGCTCATTTTAGATTGCCAACTTAATGATATATGAAACCTCTAATTCACCTGAGCCACATGGAAAATCAACAACATATATTTTAAACTTCCCCTTCTCTTCCTTCACAATTTAGTTTACCCTTTTACTGCTGCCTTTTTCATTTATTTATGAAAATGTTTTGTGAATGTTAGCTTAATCCTCTCTGAGATAGTTACACTGACGATTGTTTAAATACCGGTGCCATCATGGCCAAATTGTGTGTGTCTCTTTATAGACGGAGCTTGGAACAGAACCTGTATTCTCAGTTGAGATTCTGGTTGGTTTACATTACTTAAATAATATAGACACTTGCACACTGTAGGCCCTGATGCTGTAACCGATGCCTTGTTTTGTTGCATCAAAAAATAGAGTGACGTT